>BHFT01053436.1:0-13357 GCA_004320025.1 Laticauda laticaudata
CTGGCCTCTGTTCCCAAAGTGGAAAGCGGAAGGGTATCACGAGGAAAAACTGCTCAGCTGGAATTCAGAAAGCTACCTGTCAGATAGATCATAAAGGGTTGTCTTGTCAGGCCAAGTCATCCACCAATTACATTCCAATCAATGCTTCAGTACCACAGGGATCAGTTCTAGTCCCCTGTGTTCTCAGTCTTCATTATGACCTGGGTGATCTCTGTGAGGATAGGCCCTATATCTGTAATGCTGATGACGCTACCCTTTCTGTGAAATCCTTAGATCATCAGGAGAAGTGGAAGCCAGTTAATGCAAGCCTAAACATGCAGACCTGGGAAAGCATGAAGCGAATGGGCCTGAAAAATGGAGGGTGTCTTATTGAGCCAGCCAAGTGCAAGGCTCTAACAATACCCAAGAAAGAGACAACACATGCGAGGTAGACTTGCACTTTTGGAAAGCACAAAATCCACTGAGGTAGACGAACTGGAGATACTGGACAATCACGGTTGACTAAAAGCTCGACCTGGAATAAGCACATCAGGAACATTTCGTCCAAGCTGGAACCAGAGACCTTTGGTGCTTCTTAGGCAGGGTCAGCATCTGAGACTGGATGCCCTGGGAGAGCGCAGGAGTGTACAAGCCTCATGATAAAAAGTATCATGGAATACGCCTCTCTGGGCTGCTGAACGCATCTCCTGACATTCACTTCAACTAACTTGATCGTTATTAGAAGAAGGCCCTATGCAAATCGGAACAAAATGCAGCCGATAGGGCACTGCTCCAACTTCATACTGATCCTTCGCTTCATCCAATGACATCAAGTTGCAAGCTGCAGTTGCGCCCTGTACAAAATGCAAACGGCCTCTTTGCCGCAGACCTTGAAAAAAAGCTGGTTCCCCTACCTTATAGCAATTGAGAAGAACCAACGTCCTCTAGTGTGTCTAACTCGACGACATGCTCTGTGAAAACCTAAGGCCAAGAACACACTCAACTGCAGGAGTTTTGTGCACACTGCAGTCCAGAGATTCTGGAACAGCTGACCAGAAGACATTGAGGGCATGATTTAGTGACAGAGGGTCTCCAGTCAGTCAACGAGTCACGTCCCACAAACCCACCTTCATGCAATTGTATAGTATTATTATTTTATTAGCCCACTTTTTTTTTTGTCATGACTTATTTCTTCTCTTAAGCTTCTGCTTGGAACCTTGATTAGGCCATGAGGTTTTCCGATGATATAGTGCCACAGTATTGGAATGCATGGATCTTATCGATACCTTCGAGTGTCAAAACGCCTTGCTTGGACTACTTTTCACAATAGCATTGTTATAAATAAATAAATGTAAATAAATAATATTATATAAAAGATACAAAGCAATTGAAGGAAAAGCCCCATATGGATCAACCACTGTTCACCCCAACATATGCAAACCTGTTCATGGACAAAATTCGCAAATCCAGAGCGCTTAATTTGCCACCCACAAACCCAAAACCAATGGCTAAAGATACATCGATTGACACATTTGTGATTTGGCCCCATGGAAAAGGAAAACCTAGAACAAATTTCCTACACGCCACCTAAATAGCACCACACCCCAATAAATCAAGTTCACCATCGGCGAAAACCGGAACAATAAACAAGACAACTAACCATTCCTAGAGGTACTAAATCCTACAAAAGAACAGAATGCACACTAGGACACCAACGTCATACCAGAGAGAAAACACACACCAAACCGTTACCTGCAGAGCGCGCGCGAGAGTGCGAGCGCGAGCGTCACCCAAGCCACAGATAAATTCTGTTGGCCGAAAAACACTAACTTCACTAGAAACAACTGCCTGGCAGACAAAACCAACATATTCTAAAAGCACTCAACTATTGCACCCCTGGACTAAAGTTACTGACAGCCAAACGGCCTTTACCAACAAAAACAAAAAATCACCAGCTTGATCCAAAAAAACACACTTAAGACAGTAATAAGAAGACTAGAACAGTCACACGACCTATGGACAACAAGCTTGTCCTGCCCTACATAAGAGGTCCAACAGAACCAAAATCAGTAAAGTATACGTACACAGCATCACAATCAAGCACTCGCCTTAAAAACAGACAAAAAAATAGCCAGCCGTCCTTAGAAACCCAGAAAAGATAAAAATTGACTGGAAAAACCGAGGCATAGCTAATAAAGTTGTCTTCCTGTAGCATCATGCCTGGCCACATACATCTATCGGCCAGACCCAATAGCGAGAATAAAGTACCCGCCCTGGATGAACATAAAATCAGTAAAAAAGCTGGAGCACGCTCCTCGACTATGTTCCAACACATGAAAGCCAAGGTCATAACACTCAAACTTCAATGGCACCAAAAACCCTAGCCATTGTAGAAAACCCGGCCACACGAAAGCATCAAGAGAAAGCCAATAGAGATCTGAAAAGAACAGACCTGCGAAAAGCAATGAATCAGATAAATGAGATGATTCCACCAGACTGCATCAATCATTTTGGAAGCCTGCACTCTCAAATAGAAAGATCTCCGCAACCACAAGCCAGGCAAAACACCTGGCACAAACAGACTCCCCCTGATACCTCCAGCTCAAACCACAACCTCCAACCAGGCAAACCGCAGATGAAGCTAGCTTCCTAATATAGATAATAGCCTCCTCATTCCGAAGCCACAAGCTCTGCCAACTGAAAGCCTCCAACACAGGAAACACCAGTGTTGCCAGCAATTCAAGCCATTAAAACACAGACAGAAAAGAAACCAGAATAAACACCAATCAAACAAACTCCAAGACCAATAAACGCAGACCCAAGAACTCCCAAGCCAAATCAGGAATGTAGAGAAAAAAAACCAGCCTGGACAACAGTCGGCTAGCCTGAAATTTTAAAAACCAAACGGCTGTGACTAGCCTGACCACATACAGAAGTTCAATTACAGAGCCTGATGCAGTGGCAGATGAGATTACTGCGAAGCGTGCTAAGAATCTAAAAGTCCCACACACACAAATGATGTAGGATTAATATCCGAAGGAAGACTGAAACAGCCAACATGTAAGTGCGCCCGCATAATATCCGAAGGAAGCTGAACAGCATTTACATGTAAGTGCTCCGTGAAAACTTAAAAAAAACACAATTATTAATCAATATATGCATACATACATACATTATACATACAACAACACACACACACACACACACACCACGACACATACTATATATGTTGTTTGCCGATTCTTTACAAACCACCCACTGACAATGGCTTAATTGATGTTACCTAGACACGTAACAAACACCAGGGTTAAAAACCGGATACACAGGAGAAGCGAAAACGGCATAGTGCGGAAATGCTGACACGCTAGCTTTAGTAGCATTGATAGTCAGGCTAAAGAATCGAAAAAGCACGAATGCAGCTCCGCCTGTACTCTAATGATAGAAAAGCATTAAAACGTAAAAAAAACGTTCGTCATAGGGGGAACGTATCTGGATATTTAGGATGTCTGCAGTGAATGTGTCTACGAGTGATGCAGAAGGCGAACACCTAGCGGAAAAAACAATATTTCCTATAAAAAAGGGGAGAAATCACCTGATCTCCACTTTCAGTCCAGCAAGCCCCTGCTGTCGCAAGATCTCTTCAGTCTTGCTCACCACCATGCAGCATCACCCAGAGACCGGTGAGCGAACAATCGTGGAAAGCTCTGCCCATCCTTGACAATCTCATGCGCACCCGCTACCAGTGTTGCAGACCGGCTTGTCGGACCACCAACAAGGCCAATGGAACCGAATGGAGATTGTGAGAGTGACGGCAAGGGGCGAAACCTGATAGATTACTGTGATGTGCAAGGCCCCAACAGAGCTTTCACGTGAGGGAAAATGCAGCGCAACTTCCAGAAACACTGGTTGCAACTCCCCAGCTGGAGCAGTGGCGGTGAGCAACTGACGGGATGGTAATGCTTAATGATGCTTCCATTCAGCCTGTCTCCATCACACTGATGAGAGTTGTCCATGTCCATGTTGAGTGGACACCTAGCATATGAACAGCCGCATTTAATAAAGATTGTAAAATTTAGGTTGAAATGTATTGATGCAGTGATTAAAATTCTATTCCAATAAAAGCCATAGCGTGTGGCACCTGGAGGGTGACCATACATCCCATTATGCTTGCACTGGAGTTTATCTATCCCACAACTATTACCCATCCACAGTATCCCTGCCCAATCCCACTGCCTAATGCCCTTACCATACCACAAAGCTGCAAAAGGCTTAAACCATTTCCTAACAAGTTTCCACCAAGACTTATTAATAAAAATAAAGAACCAAGGTGCGAAGCCACAAAATAAACATTTATTAATAACAAAACTGTAAAAAGCAAAATGATCCAAGTAAAGTGTCCAAAGCAACAGACAAAGTCTAACAAGGTAGCAAACCCCCAGTCTCTGGCACTCGTTCTCTGGAACCGTGAGGGGTGCCATAGATTCCTCAGGCTGAAGGGTCCGGTTCTGGGGACGGTAGGCAGTGGCTGGAGTGCTGCGTTCTGAGCACCATTGGGAGTGCCTGCGGCCCTAAGAGGACAACAGGATGGTTGTGGTAGGAAAAGCTGTCAGAAGCTGGTCAATCCTGTTGATGTTGAAGCCCCTTCGCTCCATGACAGTAGGAGTGTCAGTCGCAAGACCGATGACAGATGTTCTGAAGGCGGCTTGGCTGTGGGGTGGGGAAGCCGAGTTTGTGAGGTCTGTCTGGTCTGCAGGTGCAGCGAAGGTGAGGCTGGTTGGCATCTGTGTTGTGGCATCTGTGCATGTCGGCCATCTGCTGACGTGGCGTGCATCTTGTGGTGGGGCGGCATCGGTGCGCTTCGATGTACTGTGCTGGACTGGAAGCTGCCTGTGCTGCTGGACCTCCTGGTAGCCTTAGCCTTGGTACGGTGAAGCGCTGTGAAAGCTTGGAAGGGCTGTGACATCACCTGGTGGAGGAGCAGACCTGGACTGGTCGGAGCAGTTCAGCTGGGCCGAAGCGGTTTGCAGCAAGACCCTGGTTCCTCTCCTTGATCACCTGGTACCTGGGATCTTGGACATGTCCATAGGACGTTTGGTCTGACGTAGCGTTAGGAAGGGCTTTCTGTTAGAAGATGGTATGTCGGTGTGTACCAGTCTGAGAGAGGAGATCTACGCTGCTTTGAATGCGGTTCCCTTGATCTCCCACGTTCAGGACAAGTGATGGCTCTGTCCCTCCGGTCTGGCCTCTCTGCCTGCTTTTTCTGTGGAGGTGGACCTGGGCCGGTGGGGGTGCTTGGTCTCTGGCTGGCAGCAGCGCTCTCCTCGCTCCACTGCGTCAGGGGTCCTTCCATGTGTCCGCCAACAGGAGTGCAGCTGTCGGGGGGGTCTCCGTCATGGGAACTTCAAGATACCGCTGCCTGGACAACAAGGAGCTGACTCTTGGCCAGTAAGAGGACTTGGCTCTCTGTGGCGCGCTGCCTGAGAGAGAGTTGACAGAGGGGCTGCTCCTCGGTGGCGGGACCTCACCCTCAAAGAAGCTGCACTTGGCCATCCGTAGGTCTCCCGTCAGTGAGCTTGACTGCGGCCTGGCTAGACTTTCTTGAGGTGCAGCTTCCCATTACCAGCAGTGTGCAGTGTGCTTCCACCACCCGAGTCATGACCTCCGAAGTGGTAGCCCAGGCTCTCCGCCTTCTCTCTCCAAGCGCCTGCTTCCACTTGGTGTCTTGATAGAGCCTGTGTCCCTTCGCGCCAGAGTTACTCATTCCTCCCTCACCCATTCGAGCCACTCTCATCCGTCATGATTCCCTCTCGATGAGTACTGTCTCCTCTCCCTATCACAACGAATTTGCCTCTTCTCCCTCTGGCAGGCCTTCTGCAGCCCTCATCAGTAGGCTTTGAGGTTCTAGCGGGCTGGTCCACCACACCACCAACCACCACCAGCAGCAGCAGCAACGCGCAGCAAAAAGCAGCAGCGAGCAGACAAAAGCACACCAGCAGGACCAGCAGCACCGGCAGACCCAGGAGCAGCCCAGCAGAAGTAAGCCACAGCAGAAAAGCACCAGCAAACCAAGGAGCAGCACCAGCAGAGAAGTACCAGCAAAAGCCACCAGCATCAGAGCAGCACCAGGCAGTGCTAAAGCACCAGCCTAGGAACCGCACCAGCACCAGGAGAGCACAGCCAGATAAGCACCAAGCAGAAGCACCAAGCACCAGGAGCAGCACCAGCACGAAGCACCAGCACCAGCAGAGTCAGCCCCAGCCAGCAGAAGCCCCAGCGAAGCAAGAGGTCAGCGCAGGGTGGGATGGTCCTGTCCGTCGTTGCCAGGTGCAGGAGTAGGCACAGCTTCCTCTTCTTCCCCATGGTGTTGGCTGGAGATGTGCTGCCAAGACGTCTTTTCCTCGAATGGTGACCTCTTGACGAGCTGCCCATCCTTTATAACCATGGGGCTATGCAATCGCATTCTCCCCGCAATGTCGCAGTGAAAGCTTTGCATCCGCGTAGCATCCGTAGGCGTCCGTATGCATCAACGTCATCCGACTAGGCACATCACCGCCTCTGATATCCGCTTCCGCTTTCCACTGCGCATTGCTTTCTGCTGTGCTCCCCCGAAGCCCTGCGGATGTGTCATCCGCTTCCATCTTCTTCTATTCCGCTAGGCTTCCGTGGAGCAATCTGCCGTAACATTCCTCCGCTACGTCCTCTCCCCGTCCGTTCCTTTCCATTTTGTCCGTTCTCTTTATGCAAATTTGGGGCACTTTTGAGAGCGGATAACAACAAGATGGAATGGAACATTTTCTCGTCCACTGTGTCCTTTTTACATACGTTTTGCATCCGTCGGCCGATGTGACAGGGCCTTAAGATCCTGGTCTAGAAACCAAGAGACCATAACTCCTAGTGCTGCTTATGGCATGAAAGCTGACTGGGTGACTTTGGGCCTGTCACTCTCTCTCAGCTCAAGTCACTTCATTGAGTTGTTGTGGGGAAAATAGGAAGAGGAGAAAAGTGTGTTAGGTATGTTTACTATCTTATTAAAAAATAAGGTGGGATAAAAATCTAATAAATCAACAGGTTGCTGGAGTAAAATAAATTAATTGTTGATATAATAAATAAACAACTAATAAATTAGGTGTTACTAGTTTCAGCTTATTTCAAATTATCCTATTTATTAATTAAAGTAATGTAATTATTGGTATAGCCTGGTATTCCATCATGTCAGGTATAAATCCATTCAAAGAACCCTAATTGAATTGAATTTTCTATTCAGCCTTTCCGTTAAGATTTCACATACTATGAAGTCATCAAGTACCCTCTGGAAAACCAGATTAGCAAATGGCACAAATATTATGTTTCTTGGAATACCAGGATGCTCAAATATAGCTTTAAATTTAACAATTATAGTTCTTTCTGTTTTATCATAAAGATACAAGATATCAGAGGATTTGGAAAAATACTCAGTTGCAAAATGAAAATAAGCCAAAGGATTTTCAAAAAAAGAAAATCTATGCCAAATATTTCCTATGGGAATGCTGGCAGATCTTATGATTTAATTGGGTTTTTTTGTTGTTGTTGTTATTTCTAGAGGTATTCTGATCACATACAAAACAATTACCAACCATCTTTTCTGTTCCAGCAGACTTGCCAGGCCAATGCATTATACTTTTTTGCCCTGGTTATAATCCTATGAATATCTTAATGAGGCTCATGAAACTGAGAAAGAAATAACTACTTTATCCTCTGGAAAGGGAGTATATCCTGACAATGTAACAAATCTTTTACAGAACAAAGAGGGTTTACGACAAAAGAAATATCTGTAGCCATTCATTTTTTACAAGTGCCATTAACAACTAGGAGTCCTTCTCCAAACTGCATGTATGGTAGCTTTTTCACTTGGATTTGTAAATAATGTGCTAAATGCATATACAAGAGGAATCTCCAACCCCGGTCCATGAACCAGCACTGGGATGTGGCATGCTAGAAACCGGGCTGCACAAATAAGTGAAGCTCCATTCAAGGAATGAAACCACACCCTCTCCAGTCCATGGAAAAACCTCTCTCTATGGAGCCAGCCCCTGGTGCCCAAAAGGTTGGAGGACACTGCATATTCAGGTAGGCTTTGACTTATGACCACAATTGACCTCAGATTTTCTGTTGCTAAGCAAGATAGTTGTTAAGTGAGTTTTGGCCCATTTTATAACCTTTCTTGCCAAGTGAATCACTGCAGTTGTTAAGTTAATAACACAGTGAAATAAATCTGGCTTCCTCATTGAGTTTGCTTGTCAAAAGTTCCCAAAAGGGAATCACCTGATCCTGAACATTACAACCATCATAAATCTGCAATTTTTTCAGTGCTGTTTTAGCTTCAAACAGTCACTAAACCAATGTTTGTCAGTTGAGCACTATCTGTCCTTCATGCGTATCATAATGGAGAAGGATCTAAATGTTGTACCATCAAAATATTGCAATTTATCTAGAATATACATCGCAATAAGTTGGTAACTGAATAGGGCACAAATAGATTCACTATATTTAAAAATTGCTTCCAAGTGCTCATGATCAATTTCAACTAAAACAACTTGGCCAAATACATCATCACGGAATATCCTCAAATGTTGTCTCTTTCATTTTCAAAATTCATGCTGTTCAGGATATCTGCATTTAACATATCATCAAATATCACAAAACCTTTTATACAGCCAAAACTTTATTTTTCTTTTTTGTAGGCACATCTTCATTGGAAGATAAAGTTGAAACAGTAAATGATTGAATCAAGATCACTCTGCAAATGCATTAAATGTATATAAGCATGGTGAAATTATTGCATGAAAGTTTCAGCTCTGTTTCCTGTACCAACTGATGAATCAAAGCTTCTTCACCCATAGTGTTGCACCCAATGTTGAAATATAGGAAATTCCTGCTACATAAAACAACAATTTGATTGAAACGATGAAGAAATTTTCATTTCTCTGAAGTACGATTTGATTTTTTAAAAAACACAATTTTGAACACATCTTAAAGCTCATGGAAACAGACTAGATAGGGATAATCCTAGAATTACAACCATTTAGTAACCATTCAAAGTTAAAACAGCACTGAGAAAGGTGATTTATGACTGTCATTCCTCACGCTATGATACAACAGATGCAGTGTCCTCATGGTCCTGTGATTGTGATTTGGGCCCTTGGCAACTGTCACACATTTATGACGGTTGCAGTCACTTGATCTCCATTTGTGATCTTTCCAGCCAGCTTTTGACAAGCAAAACCAATGTGGAATCCAGCAAGAATGTTACAAAATCATGCTTAGCAAATGCATAGTTTTGACAAAGAATGTTCCAGTCTCAATTGCGGTCAAAAGTCAAGGACTATTTGTATTTAGAAAGAGGGGAAAGAAATGAAAAATTGAACTTCCTCTTCATATTTGTATTCAGTGACTTCCCTACTTTCGAGTTCTGCTAATCATATAGAAACAGCAACAGCACTTTGACTTATATACTGCTTCATAGTACTTTACAGATCTCTCTCTAAATGGTTTACAGAGTCAGCATATAGTCCCCAACAACCTGCAATCTGGCTCCTCATTTTAGTGACCTTGGAAGGATAGAAGGCTGAGTCAGTCTTAAGTAGTCAAGACTGAACACCTGGCTGTGGGCAGAGGTAGCCTGTAATACTGCATTCTAACTACTGCGCCACCATGGCCATATGAGCTGAATGTAAAAACAACACGTTTCTGGCAGGTTGCATTACAAATTAGGGATCACCTCTAAATATGTTTAAATATGCACACACTGTGCTTAATCTTCAAGCTTTACTATGTCCTTTCTACATAGTAGACAGAGGGATGCTGTAGCGTTTAACAAGGGTTAGCTCATAGGTACTTGCATGTGTGCTAATGTGTAACACTGACATTTCCTGGACAGAATTCATTTTACAAATCTTTTCTATGCCTGTAATCTGTATGATGCTCTGTATTTCAGCTGAAAAGTATTGTTTACTCTTGAAGCAAAGGTTTTGTTTTCCGCAAAACACCCACTTATCCCAGATGCTTGCCAGTGGCAATGATATCATTTGTTCTTTCCTACATCTTCTTATATATCCTGTTTATCATCAATATTGGGAGAACATTTAAGGTTCAAAGCTCACAGTGTCAATCTATTCAGGTATGTGTGTCTGTGTGCAGGTGTTTATTTAATAGGTGTCTATTTTTTATATGTACTGAGAAAGAGGGTGTTTTGAACTGCATTAATTAACTGAGCAGCTAATATTTTAAGAAAATAAAAACATTGCCACTGTCAGGTGTTATGAATTTCTTAGTGATCTCTCAATGTCTCCCCAAATTTTTTTTCTCTTTGCATTCAGTTATCCCCACAACTGCCCAAAGAGAAAAGGGAGAAAGAAAATACGGTTAAACAGAATTGGCTTGCAGTATAGCAGCTTAGAGGCACTGTCCCTCTGCACAATCAAAGGGGATGAACATAGCAATAATACAATGGCATATTAAAGAACAGCAGAGCTAGTGATTCCTGATAGTTACCAACAGGCTCTTTTCTGAAGAATCGGGCTTGACAAACACTGCAAAGATGCCAATCACAATGCTGGTCCTGCCACACAGTTAATTCTGTTAACTACTATGGCCTATCACAGTTCCAAGCTACAAATCAAGCAATTAATGCCTAAATAAGAGTACCTATACATCCAATCAACCACGTCTGCCTAGACATTAAAACGGCAGGTTGGTTTCCATGATAAAAAAAGCAATAGCATTTAGACTTATATACCACTTACAGTGAGTTACAGCCCTCCTTAAGTGGTTTTCAGAGTCAGTATATTGCCCTCAACAATCTGGGCCCTCATTTTACTGACCTTGGAAAGATGGAAGGCTGAGTCAACCTTGAGTGGTCAGGATTGAACTCCTAGCAGTGAGCAATTAGTTGGCCTGCAGTCCTGCCTTCTAACCACTGTGCCAAATGTCCAGAATTACAAAATAAAATCAAAGTGGGAGGAAAGAAAAAGATTGATATCAGAAGTACAATGCTGATTTATAGCATTATGCAGAGAACAGAGAAAATGAATAGTCTTCAATTAGACATTTAACTAAGCAAGATCAATGAAATATATTTCAATTTAATTATTGCAATCATTTATTGACTTGCATATCCATGTAAAAAGACATATTAATTTTATTTGAAAACATGCCCTGTAGTATAGTACTTCTTTTTGTCCAATGCATGTGACCCTCCAAATAAAGTGCCAAAATCCCCAAACTAAGAAATGCTGCAGCTCCACTAATGTTGCCCAAAATCTACATGCCGTATCATAAACAAGAATGTGATGATAGGCTGAATTTATAAGCTGCTTTTTTGGGGGGATCATGTTCAGAAACCTAAAAGAGCCTAATGTATTGTCTATTTGCAACTGAGCACTATCTTTCTGAAATATTTAAACTATTATCCTAATATGAAAAGTGTGCAAGCCAAGTCTAGTTTCCTCAGAGGATGACTATAGCCCTGAGCCATATTACTGTCTCAGCAGTTTATTGTCCCATAAGGAAGAAACGGTAATTGTGAGCTGTACAATATAATTCCTAGTTGTCTTTTTTATTATTATCTTTACTGGATTTTTTTTTTTCAGATCGAAGCTGAACACCATCTATAAAATGGCTTCTATCTAAATCTTGCTGACGGGTTCTAGATCATTTACTTTTTCCACTGATCCCCCAAAGTTTTCATTGTTTGTCAACATTAAAGTATGTACATATTTTATACACTGCGATAGAGAGGGATTTTTGCACTGCCAGTACAGTGCAAAAATGGGCCATTTCTATTGAGACCAATAACAAGCAAGATTTTAAAATCTTTTACTTGGCACTGTCTAGGAAAAAAAAAAGCTAGGCATAATATTGCTATCTGCAGTTATATTGAAGTCTAATACAACAAAATACTTTGGAAGCTGAAGGGATTTTTGATGACTGTTTGGAACATGAAGATTAGAAAATGCACAGGGCACACAAAAAAGCTTTTCAAAGCTCAGCCACTCCTTAACACATGTGCTTTAAAACAAGGGTCACAAACCTCTGCGCCACGGCCCATTGCTGGGCTGTGGCCTATTGGTAAGCAGGCCATGTACACAGCTTGACTTGCTCAAGCGATGGTCTGGTACACGCACTGCTGGAGTTGCATAAGCAGTTTGTGCATGCAGCTGAAGTCGTGAGACTAGTGGCTCAACACACATGCACTGACCCACTGCTTACATGGGCCAGTTCCCTCTTCCAACCCTCCAGGCCGCCAAGCAGTAGAAGTTGGGGATCACTGCTTTAAAAACCATCTGCTGTGTAATTAGTCCATCATATGAATCTTGCTACAGAAACTACATGCACATATACAAGACCGTACATTAAAGAAGCTGCCAGAAAATCCTTATTGAATTCTTTAAAAATCAAGTTTTACAACATAATAAATGGGAGAATACAATTTCTGTCATTCTTCTCCAACTCTTAAATGTCTTGGCAATACTAACCAATACATCTGAAAGCACCATGCTGGAGAAAGATACTTTTGGCAATTTCTCTCTTAAAGATCAAAAAAAAATCTATATAACTGAAGTAAATAAATAAAATCTGAATGTCTTAGTGTGATACAGCCCTCTCAATCCTCACAGACAAGAGCCAAACCAATTAAAATGGGATAGCACTTTTTACTGCTATATAGTGGTTATCCAGTTTTTTGCAGTCCATATCTGATAGTCCCAAACATGCCTTACATATTTTAAAAAAACTGATATAAAGATTTTATTAAAGATGGGTATTATGTTAAATTATTATATCATGCAATTGACAGTTATGACCAAAAGATAATGGACTTGAGGAGCAGAAGAGCTTACCCCATCTATTTCACACTTTAAATGCAATTAAATTACAATCTGTGATTATATTAAATTGACAATGAAAGCATTGTGGTTGTTACTAATTCTTATTTATGCATATTATGTAGCTTGGGAGACAGTTATAAACAGCTCTCAAAAGTGCAAGATATGAAATACAAAACACTAAAACTCTTGCTCATAATGAATATTGTAGCATAAGTATGCAGAGTGAAAGAGAGAGAGGTGTATGCACCCATGTGCTCACTGCTTTCAAATACATCTATGGAATAATTGGAATCCCCAGTTATAACTTCAGAAAAGGCAAATATGATCTTATAAACAACGATCTCTCATCCCTTAATTGGCAATTTCTATTCACTGGATGTAATACTGTAGAAGACCATGACAACATATTGTTACTTGAAGTCAAAAGAGTCATAAAAATATATGTACCAATAACAACTCCCAAAACCAGAAAAAACAAATTACCCATAACAATAAGGAAGCTTCAATCCAAAAAG
>BHFT01053438.1:0-43855 GCA_004320025.1 Laticauda laticaudata
AGGTTAATATATCAACATGCATTTGACTGCACAATTAAGAGTATCACTCTAAAACTTGTTGATTGTTCTTTTCTTCACTCACAATAACTGCTAATGTTAGAGATGGATTCATTTCGGGTGGGGCAATATTATATGTGCCAGCAAGCTGAAGAACCATATATGTACGCAGCTCATGATCTTAAAGCCGCTAGACATTTGGTCGTAAAACTCATACACTTGGTTGTTAAAGTCAATTGTGATCCTACTTTGATTAAAGACATTGGACTATGTGCATAGCTGTCCTTATCTGCCTCAGCCATAACCTCCTGTAAACTAGCAGGACTTACTACAAAATGTGGCTTAGACCACGCTCTTGGAAGAAATTTCTATGGTAGTTTATATTTGCACATTACCTGAAAGTTGGGGGTGAATAATACTTTATTTGGGTAATGTAAACTTATTTGTTTCCAACAGGTACCATTTCATACTTGTCCGAACATTTCTCATCTCGGAATAACTTGGTCTAAACTGTTTATTTTAATATAAGTTACATGGGCGTTCCTGAACGGCATAATCTCAGATCGGTGTTCCAGTCTTACCTCAAACTTTTGGAAGTAGTTCCTGAATTATTGGGCTGCCGCCAGGACTTAAGCTTCACCGCACTCACCCACCAAACCTATGTTGGCTTGGAGAGACTAACTCGGTTTTGAAACCAATATCTTGATGTTATATAATTCATTCAGCAAGATAATCTGGGCTGACACTATTGCTCATTCGCTCAGGTGATCATATAACCAAATCAGAAGAGTAGTACTGGGTTTACTCCTATCTCTAAAGTGCGCTCCTCTGGCCCCCCCATTTTCTTTCAACGGAAACTTTGTACCCATACCGAGGTCTTTCCATAGGCGGATAGACTACTAACATTCATTCCATTAGATGTAATGCGATAACATGCAGCTCAGCTTATCCTGGCCGTAAAGCATTAGTACGATGCCTTCATCAAGCTCATAAAAATTCAGATAACAAATAAGAACTCACCACCAAAAAACCATATTTCAGTTGTGATACAAGCTTTTTATCCACCAGATATTTGCAGACCACACATAAGTCAAATAAAGCTTGACCCCTAAGTTATGTTGGACCTTCTCAATTGAACAATCTGTGAGACCCGTCTGCAGTTCCAATGAATTACCAAATACCCTTTGGATGGATCCACTCCTGTTTCTCATGTTAGTTTATTAAAAACACTGAACTATACCACCGACTTACCAATTTCAGTTGATCCCCCTGTGCCATATCATACTATAATGGTGAACAACATTTGAAGTTAAAGAAATTTAGATTCTTTGAAAATGAGGCTCCGACTTAATATTATTTTTGGAAACAATTTTCTTCCTTTCCCTAGGTCTGATAGGTGACATGTGCAGGAATGTTTAAGCTTCCTAAGCTTTATCAAGGCATTTCATACTAACATATCGTGGATAAACCCAATAAAATATGTTTAATGTGTTACATCTATCTCGTTTCTTATTACCTTTCATTTTAATCCTTTTTAGCGACCAACTCTCTTTGCAGGGTGGCCTATAGTCAGCGTTTCAAGATTTCTTCCTTTGCTTTGCATCTTTGGCTGTACATGAGTAATGGGGAGGTAGGGCGGAATGGTTTGGAAGTGAGAGCTGGAGTGTGTTTACAAATCCAGAACTGTATAAGCTGGGTGTGATTGTGTTAATTCCTACTTAGGTTTCTAATCTATGCTTTGCGCAGCTGCACCTCTTATCAAAATATGTCAAGGTCAACGGACAGAGGCCTCACACACCTGGACGATGCCCAAATTATATACACAACTTTTAATTGGATGAGACAATTGAACTATTCGGTGACAGTCCCCATTTATCTTGATTTACTTCCTTGTTCATGTTTATGTCCATACCTTATACTTTATTTTACATGTTATAAACAAATAATATAAATAATCGCCGGGTCACAGCCTTCTGTTTTTTTTTTTTAATTTCCCTCTAAGGCAACAATATGTAAGTTGAAAAAAATAAGCAAATTTATACAATATAACTGGGATGTCTCCATTTTTAAAAAATGCAGTTACATCATGGTTGGAAGATTGTAAACAGGAAAAAACATGTCCTGTTAATTTTTTGCCTGCCTAGTTATAATACTAAGTGGCATTTTGGAAAAATTTGTAGAGATGCTGAATATAAATCTATCAAAAGCAACTCTATCAAATGATTGGGGGAAATTCCATTTGTTGAAGGAACAGATCTCCCTAGTCTAAAATTGAATTGAACAATCAAAACAAAACTTTTAGCCTGATTAAGTAAACTAAACAAATCCTTTATACAGGTAGCCTTCGACTTACAACAGTTTGTTTAGAGACCATTCAAAGTTACAGCGGGAATGAAAAATGTGACTTATAATCATTTTTCATAGTTACAAACTATGCAGCATCCCCATGATCACGTGATCAAAATTCAGATGCTTGTCAACTGGATATTTGATTTTTGCTGTGTCCCAGAGTCATGTGATTTCACTTTTGAGAGCTTCAGACAAGCAAAGTCAATTGGGAAGCCAGACTACTGAACAACCAGACTACCAACTTATCAACTGCAATGATTCACTTAACAACTGTGACTTACTTAACAACATAAATTTTGGGCTCAGTTGTGGTTGTAAGTTTAGGACTACCTAGAGGTGGGCTGCTGGGGGTTCGGAGGGATTAGCAAGAGCCTCTAGCTAAGATTCTGTGCAGTTTGGAGAACCCCCAAATCCCACTCCTGGCTGGCCCTGCCCACTCTGCCCCTCCCCATGTGGCCCTTTTTGGATGCAGGTAAGGGCAGGGCATGCATGGAGGTTTGGGGAGGGTGAAAAATAGGCCTCCCGGAAGTTTGGGAAGGCCAGAAATGGACCAGTTTCCACTTCCAGAGAGCCTCTGGAGCCCAGGGAGGCCATTTTCATCCTCCCGGAGGCTTGACAAAAACCTCCAGAGACCAGGGAGGGCAAAAACACCCCCCCCCTGCCATGGTGCAGGAAGCCAACTAGGCTGTACCCACCATGGCCACACCCACTCAGCAGGTGAGCAGAGAACCCTTTGTTAAAATTTTTGAAGCCCATCCCTGGGACTACCTGTATTTCCATGGTATGTAAGGTATGTGCATACAAATAGAAATTGGATTTATCTTACAATTGGGTCTGTCACAACATAAAAATAATAAAATATGTTTCACATTTCTATTATTTATCACATATATGATTATGGTAGCAGTTGTAAATATGTATGCCATTATTATTGTTGTAAGTGTGTGGAAAACAGGGTTTCCTTTCCCTTTTTCTGAAGGATCAATCTCAGTTTAAAAATAGTTTGAAAGGCTCCAAAAAGTATTGGCAAGTCAATTTATCAAGAATAGGTTACTTCCAGTATTATTGAATAAATGTGGTTTTAAAATGTCTGGTTTTTGGATTTATGGAGGAATATTTGTAGCTTTAGAAATTATATTATGTCACCTGGAAGAGAAAACCGATATGTCACAGACAAGTCAAGAATGAAAAAAGTAAAAATAAAAACCACAAGCATGTTGTCTTTATTAGAAAGAGATACAACCAATTTCTCTCCCTGAATTACTTTACAGTTTAAAAACTCAGAATAATGTACAGGTAACACACAAAAATGGGAGTAAAGAAAACACAAAGGAAACAATACAGAGAAAAATATTTAATCATATGAAACTAAACAAAATGAAATGTCATTATTTTTACCTACAGGACAAACAATATAAATAAGATGTTATGGAGTCAATGTAAATAAATGTGAATGAGGTAATAAAATCTAACAAATGCTTTTTAAAAATTTACATACAGTTGATATTATTTATACATTATTTACAGAACCAAAGTGTCAGTTATTGGCTAGGGAATTGCTATCTCAAATTTATCTGCTCCCTTTCTGCTATTTTAATAAGAAGTACATAACTGATAATTTAAAAAAATGAAATGTAAATGTATTGGGAAAATAGGACCAAATAATATTTGATCTACTAATAAATCTAAATTATTATCAGTGTTTTGAACAATGTTTTATAAAAAATCCAGAAACCATGCTCAGATCACACTAATCATTTTAATAGAAATTATAAGCAAATTGCTTTCAAAATTGTGAATCTGGAATGTCCTATTTTTGACAGAATCAATAGATACTGTGGTCAAGAACGTATCTTCACATTTTTACATATATAAAGAGAAAAGAAAGCCCAACCAAGAAATTGAAGATGTGGTTTCCTTCATTCATTCCAAGTTTTTTATCTTGTAAAAATTAAATGTAAGAAAATTAACCCCTTAGAAAACCAACACCGCTGGCTTTGTCTAGAAAACCAGTAATAATCTTAGCAATAAAAAAAATCCATATAGTTCCATGGGGAATAAACTCATTTCCAAAGAGACAAGACAAAAACTGGAGATCTGGAACAAATAGGAGGACAAAGGAAGTCCTCCTGATGTTCAGCAACTCAAACTCTCAAACCTGGGATTCTATAGATTTTTGATAATCAGAACTAGGAGAGAAATAGGTTTCACATAAAATATACATGTAAGTTTCAAAATTGCTCCAACCTTCCCCACCCCTCACTGTGGTCAGTCTATATTCTGTATCTCCACCTCAGACAAAAAAGTTGGAATTACTTTTTTTTAAAAACTGGATTGCAAAGATTGATCAACAAACCCTTCAGATACTGATTTTTCCTTCACTAAGAGGATTTCCTGAAAGTGTGAAGTTAGTCCCATTTGTGAATCATTTCTAAGCTCTGGGCTTGCCCTTCAGGAAGTGTCTTCAGGCTGTGTTTTCCAGGCTGTTATGTCTGGCTGTGAAGAGCTGATTGCTCTATTTTAGTTAACCTTGTTTTTTGTGTGTATGTGCTGTGTTCTTCTATTGTTAGTAGAGAGAAGAAGGAAAAGCAGGCAAGCAAGTAAAATTCAGTTAGCAAACACTGAACATTTCAGCAAACATTTTACAACTCTTCAAATGAAATAGTTTAAATAGAAAGAAGGGGTCACATAAAAATAGAAAGGAAAAATGTACAATTATTTCAAGTGCAACTTCTATATAATTGTTCTCCAAGTGGGAATAAAATCAGAAATGTTTATTCAAACATCTGGCTGCTCAAGAATTGGCATTCCCAGAATCAAATATCAGAGAATATTCCAATACAAAGTTTTACTTATATTGCCTGTTCATTTTGCATTATGTTTTCTCCATCTTTCTGAAAAAAAGAAGTGTCATGAATGTATTAAAGAACGTATTAAATCACAATTTAAAATAATTGGAGCTGTGACATAGGAATGATGTGTTTAGGATAACAATGTACTATTTTGAAAAAGAAAGAATTCATGCATTTATACATTGTCAAGGATGTTCTATAAAGATCAAAGCACATTTATGGTTATTATTATGGTATTATTATGATGATTCATTGCGCAGTCACCTAGATATTCAGACTGGATTTGGCATTTTTATTCACCTGTTGGGTCCTTCCCGAGAACCTAGAATAGGCAGATGTTGATATTTGATGGTATTAGAGGCATTATTATTATTAAGATTATTACAATTATAATCTATTTTATTCATGAAACTCAGTCAACTGAACATTTAAAAATATATCACAAATATCATTGACTGGTGCTGATGGTTGATATGGGCAGCATCCTAGATATCAACCAAGTATCTTCTTAAAATGTACAATGTTCCGAGTAGCACAGTTTTTTGCAATTCCACTGCAATTCCTGTTATTGCAGAAAGCTGCAATTTCTTGATGTAGTTTGTAAAATTCTTGGACATGGTACCAAGTGCCCTGATGACAATGGGTATCACTGTCAAATGTTTCAGCCATAATTGCTTAGTTTTGATGGCCAGGTAGCAATGTTTCGTGATTTTTTTCTTTTTCTTTTACCCTGGCGTCTCCTGGTACAGCATTATCAATAAATTGTACAATCCAGTTTTTGACAACTGTGATATCTGGTGTGTTGTGTTCCAAATTATGATCCGTCTATATTTGAAAGGCCCATAAGATCTTCACCTTCTAATTTTTGACAACTTTTTCAACTTTATGTTCCCATGTTTTCGGACACAGGTAAGTCATATTTTTTACATAATGACCAGTGGATTAATTTAGCAACTCAGTCATGTCTAACTTTATAATCAGTTTGCATGAGTTTGCTGCACTCACATATTAAATGTGAAACAGTTTCAACTTTGTCATTGCAAAGTCAGCAGTTTGGATTGTCAATGGATTTTTGTATCGTCGCTTTCATGGCATTAGTTTGTAGTGCTTATTCTTGAGTAGCTAGTATTAAACCTTCTGTTTCTTTCTTGATGGTTTCCATCTTAAACCATGCCCATGTAAAGTTGTATCACATTTTCCTTCAATGTTTTTCAAGTGCTGTCCATGCAAAGCTTTGGTTTTCCAGCCATTTAATCTGTCATCCAGCTGTTTCCCCTTATATTCTGCCTTTGTTTCTGTTGTTTTTATAATGTTCTTCATTTTCACAGCCTGCAGCAATTTTTCTGTACTTTGATTCACATAGTCATTCAAACTTAATTTTTCTTCTACAGTTTGATGGTATAGTTTGCAATAGCTCTCTGGCCCTTATTCTTCTTGGAAATACAACTTGTCGATGTTACTTAGTGGGTGTAAAACATGGTACATATTCAAAAGTTTATGTGTTTTCCAGTCCAAGATTTCCATTTCAGCCACAGTCCAGTTGATGATTCCAGCTGGGTAGCATATCACTGGAACTGCCCATGTATTAATGGGTTTAATTATGTTTCAGCATTCAACTTTGATTTTAATATTTTGCGGACCCTTCTTTTATGTTGACTCTTTGACTTCTCCATTTATTCTTCCCCCATAGAAATGTCATCATATCATTGAGCAACATTATAATAAAAAAGAAATAGATAGAATTCCTATTCCTATTTACATATCTATAGCATTAAGCATTTTTGTAAAACTATTTATAAAGACCTCTTTTTTGTATTTTCGGATCTGTGCATATAAATGAGGCAGAAAGATATTCCTTGTTATATATGAACATCCAAATAAGGTGGACCTCTTCACAACCTCAGCCAGCATGGACAATTGGCAACCTAATTTCTGTTACAGAACTGCATTTGTGGTATATGAAGTCAGACATCTGTGCAAACACTACAAAAAAACTTGTAGGTCTTAAAAGACTAATTACTGTAATAGTAGTAAAAGTTTTCATGGGTCAGAACCCATTTAATCAGATGCACTCACTGTGTAGTATCTGTCCAACTGTATTCTGTGAAATAGGCCATTTTCTCATGTTGCTTTCTCAAGCATGATTGAAGCCTAGATCTTGTTAATCTGTTCATGACTGAAGAATTTTTCTAGTTTTATAGAAAGTCTTTAAGCTTAAGTATTGCTGCTTTCAAATTCTGAAGGGCTACATTTACTAGATCTACATTTTAAAATTGTTACAGTTATAGGCAAAATACTTTCTCCGTGGCAACTATATTTCCTTGTTTTCAGATGAGAATTGCAGGTACTACATATAAGGAAGTAAATATATCACATTCTTTTTATATAATAAAGCCCAAATATTAATAGCAATTATAAAATTAATAAAATCCAATAGTTTTCTTCGGCTAAAATTATTGTTCATATAAACAAAGCTGATGTGCAAATTACAACTTAATAGTTTAAAGTATTAAAGTAGTTTATGTATTTAGGAAAGAGGTAATCACACCATCCTTTATGCTATAAAATCTCTATCCCTGAGATCCTCCATTTGTTGCACATTTAGTGAAGCCTTTCTCTCCTGAGATGTCATTATCTCTGTGTAGTATCGCTTAGATTCATTCATGCAATATATCATGAGTTTTAGACAATGAGTTCTAGACTGCCTTAGGCACAAAGCCTGCTGGGTGACCTTTGGCCAGTCACTTTCTTTCAGCCCTTAGGAAGGAGGCAATGGCAAACACTTTGAAAAACCTTGCCAAGAAAACTGCAGAGACATGTTCAAGCAGTCTGAGAATCAAATACAATTAAACAGAAAGGGAAAAAATACCTTTGAGCATGTACCAATAAAGGATAATATTTGGAGTTTAGGGTTGAAATCAGGGGTCCTTAGTGCTCTCTGAGCTTGGTTACTTTCTTGCAGACACGTCACTATCCAAACTAGGTAATATCATCAGTGCTAGTGATGTAGTTCCAGCACTGATAGTGTCACCTAGTTTGGATAACGAAATGGCTGCAAGAAAACAACCAAACATTCAGAAAGCACCAAGAACCCCTCATTAATGCAAGTAATTAGAATGTGCTACTTCCTAATGAATATGCTCCCTTAGCTTTGGGGGGAATGTTACAATGCCAGCACTGCATCTTTCAAAGACCACGTCCAAATGAATAGAATCATAGGTTGGAAGGGAACTTCAAATTCTTCTAATTCAACCAGACTTTGTATCACCTCAGACAAATGGTTGTCCAGTACTTCCTTGAAAATCTCCAGCAATGGTACACTTACAACTCTGGGAGGCAAGCTGTTCCATTGGTTAATTTCTTTCACCGTTCGGAAATTTCCCCATAGTTCTAGGTTGGATCTCTCTTTAATGAGCTTTCAGTTACTGCTCTCTTTAATAAATTTTCACTCATTGCTTTTTGTCCTGTCCTCAGGAACTTCAACATCTTTTTGTATTGTGATGACCAGAATTCCAAATATGGCTCACTAATGCTGTGTAGAATGGCACTATAATTTCTTGTGATCTCGATGGTATCCCTCTGTTGATGTAGCCTAGGACTGAATTGGCCTTTTTGGTAGTTACAGCACACTGCTGGTTGATATTTATGTGGTGGTCCATCTTGCAGGCATTCTTTTCAGTCAGATACTGCCTATCCTATACCTGTGCATTTGATTTTTCCTGCCTAAATGCAGGAGCTTACTTTTCTCATCATTTAACTTTATGAACTGCATTTAGCTGAATTAGAGGGAATCTTCTGGAGAAAACTTGAAGCTCACTCACTGCAAGGAGAAGGAAAGGTGCAAGTAGAAGTTGGTCATGTAATGTTCTTATGGTACCACAGCTACATTTAATTTGTATAAAAAACTTTGGAGAGCAAGAAATCAATCTATTCCCTCCACTTTAAGTGCAATAAAGTGTGATTATAGTGCAGGTGTGTATATGATTTATTTAATTAACCTCACTGTATCCCTGATATTAATAAGTGGTCACTGGATACTGAGTGTAGCTTTCAGAAACATTGTTACAAAAATAAATGATTTTTCACTGAAACAACAACATTATGGCTTAAAACTACTGGCATCTATTTGATCATGAAGTAAAATTTGCTAAAATATGATAAAAGAGAAAGAAGGTTTTCACTAAATGTTTAGTGGTATTAATGAACAAAACATGGGGGATTTGCAATTCTAAGGCAATTGAGAATAAGCTGTAATTTGAACAATTACAAAAACTGACATGTTGCCTCTTGGTCCTTTTCCTGATTAAGCTGAGAAGTCTATGATCGCCTGGACAATTAACACCACAAGTGACCTGATAGCAAAATACATCCACATATTTGAAAGCTCAGAATGTTGTTCTATAACATGGAAGTTCTTCAGCAAGTCTTCTAGAATTTTGTAAACTAGTAGAGGAACATTAAATAACAATGATCCTCATATTTTTGGGCTTGAATTGATATGCAGGATTTTATCTTAAAAATTATTTGTTCACACTACTGCATGTATCAAAAAGTAATATAAAAACTTGAGAAAGAATCACTGACGAACATGATGAATGAAAGAGACAAATTAATCCCACCAACATAGGAAGAGGCACATGTAATTTTGATTTACAAAGAACTGAATGGTCCATAAAAACTGCAGTCATATAGACCAATAATACTAGTTGAACTAAACAGGTTATATTCTGAAAAGGAACAATAAAAATAGTAGTAGGTTAATAATTAACAGTAGACCATATCAAAGAAAAACCAGCAGTAATTTTTCTGGAAATAGAAAAAGTTTTTGACATCATCCATTTACCATTTCTTTTCAAAGTACACAATAAACTAATCTCAGGAAATATATCAAAATTAAATATATATATCATTGGCAACTGCAAAAATCAGAGCTGATGGAACATGCTTTTCAACTTTCCAAATAAGCTGGTAAGATTCCCATTTCCCCCCTTATTAATAATTGCTTTAGAAATATTCGCAAAAAGCTTTGAGATGACAAACAAATGCCTGGTCTCAAAATCCGTACAGAATAATATAAGTGTAAATATTATGCAGATGATGTAATATAAACTCTAACAGAAACACAAAGTGCAAAAAGACACTTGATGAAAACAATTCACAGCTTTGGAGAATTCTCCAGATATAAAATCAATGATCAAAAACATAAGTAATCACAAGACATTTAATCCAAGGAAATTTCTTGCAGGAAGAATCTGGCTGCCAGATAACCCATAGTGAATTATCCTATTTGCATTTGACATCTAATAATCAAGAAATATACCAAAACAATTATGGCAAATTATGGCAAAAAATTAGAACAGATCTAAAAGCTGGAACAACTAAAGGTTTTCTGAGTTAGAATCAATTATATTTACCAAAATGAATGTTTTACCCAAGATCCATTTCCATATTTGTTTCACATGATACCAATACTAATTTTTTAAAAAATGTTTTAAAGAATGTCAAGAAATTGTTAGCATATTTATATGGCATGGGGATAAACACTAGAGTCAAAGTTAAAATTTTAAAGTCAAAGAAGTCATTCATCTCTTCCAAAGTTCAAACTGCACTTCTGAGAAAGCTGTTTGACACCAGAATGTTAACACTGGAAAGAGCTGGCCTAGCTAATGTGCTCCATCGATAATTATGGCATAAGACACAAAAGACAAAACCTAAAAAGACACAAATTTTGATTAAAAAAATGGGGAACTCAACAAAGAATATAGTTAGGTCCAAAAAATTCACCATCAGCTTATCTCCTAAATGGTTTTCATGTTGGAGATTACTATTGTAAGAAAAATGTAATTTCACATGCAAATATAGTCCATCCAGATCTTATGAATACATTAAAGACAGTAAGAATGTGAAGACCAAAATAGACCATGGTTGATGAATCTATAAAGATACACCAACAAAAGTACAAAGATAGAAGGAATAAAATCTGATCCCAAAACAAGGGATATGAAGAAAAATTGCAGAATTTGAAATGTTATACAGAATCAAGATGTCATGAGTCATCTATATATAAACTTCTACTTAAGATATGATATAGAGACAAAACAAATAATGCAATTTAAAGATTTAGTCCCAGTACATACCATAAATTTTAATTATGCATACGTATAGATTCAAGGACAAACTTTGGCCAATACTGGAACAAAGTCATAGTACCAATGATATCTGACTAGGAACTTAAATTTGGAGAGTATGCAGGAGTGGCAAAATTAATTATATAAAAGTATAACCAAAGTTTGACCAAATTTAAGCAAGAATGGCTTCCATATATATTACATAATATGCAGCAAACTCAGAGAATCATTTCTAAAGATTAAGCCAATAGCTACTGCAGATTGAGTGCAGTATAAAAAAGTGGAACTCAAATGTGAAATATTTATTTTATTTTTCAGTTATATTTTTTCTTTTTTTCTTTTAACATTGTTAAATAATAATGTAGTGGAGATTTGGGCATTGAGTTAATTTTTATATCATAAAAACAACTCAATGTATTTTGCCTGGCATGACTTATTTTTATTAATGTCACATTGAGCATTAATTATATAAGTTTAGTAATTCTTTTGTCCATTTAGTGATTTTATCTTTTCTCAAAATACACCTTTTTAACATAATAAATAAGAAAAAAAATCTTGTTCACAAATATGATGAATGCATAAATCAGGATAGCAGAAATTATAGATCATTGAAGTAAAAGATTAGATAACTTTCTTTACTGACAGAAAACATAAGAAGATATTTGAAGATAGCCCTTGTCAAACAGAATCATAGCAATGTTCTTCCAAAATATTAAAGAAGCAATTTTTGCTCTTTTAAACTTAGTGTATTCTCCAACGATTCTCTAAGATAAATAGTGTTGTAAATCCCACCAGTTAAACCTGTGCTTGGCTTTTCTTGTATTAATATTTGTATTAACATGTAGACATTTGTATTAACATTTAGACATACACAGAAAAACTTTTCATAACATTGAGGACATTGAGGTAGGCCTCAGAGCCAATGCTACCTTATGTTGCTGAACATCAATTTCTGGGAAATAAAATATATAAAGTATCAAGCATGATATTCACAAAATATTTGAATGTGATTAAAGATATATGGGATGCTACAAACAAAGTCATACTTAAGTCAGAATTTTATTTAGAAAGAACATGTTTCTGATTCCTAATCATACAATCTAAGAAACCTTTGATTTTCTAGCAATTTTCTGAAAAGTGCAGAGTTCTCAATTAAAAATTCAGTTTACTTCCACTCTATTTTCTTCAATCTGGAAAATTGACAGGAGGGGAATAGCAACAACCGAACTTGTCAGTCACAATAAAAAGAAGGTGCGTTCCTTTGTATTATTTAAAGGAGCCATTTGGGGGTTGAAAGGCAATGTGAATGTTTGGAAAGCACCAGAAATATGAAAGGAACTGGCAAAAACTCAATCCTCCCACCTGCTTTTGGCAATTGGCAGGTTGAAGCAAGGTCTATCTATCATTACATTTGCATAGTTCAGTGAACACTACAATCAGCCCTGATCAACCCTATCTATCCATATAAGATCAAGAAGTGTTGTGCACTCCAAGCCACTGTAATTGACAGCAGCAGGGAGTCAAGTACCACCACCATTCCCAATCTATCTGTCACAGACAGGAAAATAATTAAAATGCTTATATTTGTTTTTCTCCTAATATCAGGATTAGAATACCCCAAAGGTGCTTTTTCAATAGGCAACTGGACTTTCTGATTTTTCTTTGAAGATGTTTCTCTCATCGAAGAAGCATCTTTAATTCTGATTGGATGGTGGGGAATGGAAGGATTATATTCCTTGGAGACAGCTGGTCATTTGTGTCCTTTTCGAAAGTCATTAAAAAGGCCACTTGGAGGTTTATCTGTGTCATCAGAGTCACCTGAGTAGTGCAAATGGGTGTTAAGGAATGTGTTGTAGACTGGAGACAGATGATGTTGTAACCTTCCCCCTCTGTTGAGAGAGGGCTGTTCAATGTTGACATAGATGGCCTCCTTGACCCATCTTGACTGAGTAATGTGGTATATGCAGTCCAATGCAGTGAGCCATGTGCAGATCTGTACATTGGGGAAACAAAACAACCACGAATGATACAATATACGAGAACAAACCCATCAGGACAAGATTCAGCATTCTATCTGCATTTAAAAAACAAAGCCTTTTGAAGATAGCAAAATTTACATTTTGGACAGAGAGGACCTCTGTTTTGAAAGATAAACAGAGAGTTGGAGAGTTGGAAGGGACCTTGTAGGTCATCTAGTCCAACCCCCTGCCCAAGCGGGAGACCCTACACAATTTCTGACAAANCAGAGAGTTGGAGAGTTGGAAGGGACCTTGTAGGTCATCTAGTCCAACCCCCTGCCCAAGCGGGAGACCCTACACAATTTCTGACAAATAGCAGACCAAAAGAGGCCAAAGAAGTCAAAATTGGACAGCCCTCTCTCAACAGAGGGGGAGGGATACAACACCATCTATCTCCTGTCTACAACAGAGTCCGGTCAACAGTTCCAATAAGGCTCCACATCCATTTGCATCAGGTGACCCTGATGACACAGATAAACCTCCACATGGCCTCAATGACTTGTTAAAAGAACACAAATCACCAGCTGTCTCCAAGGAGTATAAATTCTTCCATTTTCCGCCATCCAGGCAGAGCTGAAGAAGCTTCTTGAATGAGAAGTCTTCAAAGAAATCTTCAAAGAAAAAAGGGGAAAGTCCAGTTGCCTCTTGAAAAAGCACCTTTGGAACAACCATGACCTGGATGACGAGAATCTCCATAGACGTTTAGGATTAAATTATGTGCTACCTCCATGGCCATAAAAAAACCAGATGCTTCCAGTTACTGTCACCATATAATGCACTTTATCTATGGTTTGCTACATGGATTGCTTATTTTGCCTTATTTTGATGAATTACCTGCTCTGAAGATAAGTTCTTGCTTTCTGATTGTAGCACAGATGTTGTCTGGATTTTTTTTTCTGGAAAAACTTTTCCCATAGGAATTGATATTATAAATGAAAATTGCTCTTTAATAGTTAATTGTTAAATACTTTTAATAATTAAATGGTATATTGGAGAAGTGTAACTTAAGTGGAAAATATTAATGATGCCCATAATAGATCTATTTTTGCAGAAAGATTTTTTTTTCATTACTGGTAAAATGTGCTACTTTGTTACATGTATATGCAGTGAGCACAGTCATCTTAGTGGACAGCTGTAATAAGGAAGAAACTGTTGTTGATGAAATGGGGAAAAGATGGCCAAGTTAAGAAACAGTTAAGTGATTAAACAACTGCCAATTGTTATAGAAATTTGTTCTTTTAAATTACTATCAGAATTCAATACACATCTCAATCTATACCTAGATGTATTGTTTGATAATGAATTCTTTTTCTCACTGAAATAAAATTATTTTTGGAGATCTGACAAGTTTACAAACTATAAACTAAATCAGGGATATTTGGTAATTATTTCCTTAAAAGCTGGGGATAGTGTACTAGAAATATGTATAGCCACATATATACAAATATCCAAATTAGGAAGGAATCAGGTATAATATATAAGAGAATGTTTCATTCAAAATGTGACAGATATAGCAACACATTCACAACACAGTGCAAATAGTAGACAAAAATCAAGAAGTAGGATTCACACTTGCCTGAGTTTACCTGCTACTGTCTAGGCTTATTGAAAAACTTAGAGTTTTAAACCACTTTGAACAAACCACAGAAAATTTGTGCAAAAATTTAGAGAGACTTGGTAAAACTGGTAAAACATTCATCTACCTGGCAATTATTTAACATATTAATACTCTTAAGACATGCTCTTAATCTGAAAAGAAGACACTAAAATATATGTGTGTCTGTATGCACAAACACTTTCATACACTAGCTTATGTACTACATACATAAACTTTTACATGCCTTCCTTTCACTTAAGAGTGTGGAGAGAGAGAGGGAAGGAGGGAGAGGTGTATATTTTGTATAATTTGTTATAACCATAAATATGATGACATCTAACTGGACTTCATTAGTTCCTGGATGGAAGATCAGCAGAAAGCCCAGGTCTGTAAAGATGGTACTAGATTGGAAAATTAAAATATTGGAAAAGACAGTGAGTAATCTCTTCTATATTGTTGCCAAGAAAACAATATAGATTTGTTAATGTGGTCATCAAGGATCAACTCAAGGTAGATTTATTATGAAGAATCACTTCTATCTAAAGATCTCCCAGTATAGATATACCATAGCATGATAACAAGAAGAATGTCCTAAAGCAGGGGTGTCAAACTCAATTTCACTGAGGGCCGCATCAGGGTTGTATTTGACCTTGGAGGGCCGAGGTGATGGGTTGCCAGGGTTGGGCATGGCCATGGTGGGCGTTTGACACAAGATCAAGATGCATTCCCCCTTTCTCTTCGTTCTTTCCACAGTTCTTTACTATGACTATTTTCCTACCTCTTCTACCAGGTGTTACTGGTAAACATTTATTGCTTATTCTTCATACTCCACTAAACTCCCCCTCCCCCATTGTTTAATAGTAAATCTCATACAAAGAAAGAAAGGAAAAACAAAAAATAGTACAGTGCTACTTAAAATATTAAAATGATTATAATCTATAATTAAATGCTAGATTCTTTCCAAGTACAGGGGTGTCAAACTTGATCACTTCATGGTCCGTATCATGATGTATCGCAATGTTTTTTGCCTTTGCAGAGCCAGGGTGGCATGGCCTGTGTGGGCCATATCCAGCCAGTAGGCTGCCAATTTGACAGGCCTGTTTTAGTGTAACTTAAAAGAAGTCCAGTGCCTCTCTGAAAGACAGCAGATATTGTCCTGTCCTTCCCCTGCAATTCGTGGAGGTATTCAAGAACATGTCAGCTCACTTACATTGTGAATGGAAGACAATAGATAGCACTATTAAATATGAACTGTGAAGAAAGATATTTTAAACTAGTGTCTGTTTCATGGACAGCAGGCTCAAGGGAGGACAACTCATAAAATATGTGACTGAAGATTGCAATGCAAACTCCACCTCTTTTGTATTGCGTTCATGACTTCCCATGTAGTACATAAGGAGTACAGTTTACATTGTAACCATTTTGACATAACTTGTCTTGCTGCAGACACTGATATGCTTGAATATGTTCCAAAATATAAACTTATATTCATCTTGTGAGATTGCTATCATAAATAATTTCTAGCTCTTTAAAATCTTAGAAACACAATATATGAAAGCAAAAAGCCATGCCAATAAATAAATTCAACTGTTTCTTAATTTTTCAAGAAACAGTTCAAAATCTTTTTTTTATCTTATCAATACATTTGTAATCCAATGTTATATTTTCTCCAAATATTTTTCCTTCAAACAAATACATATACATATACATATTGGAACTGTTCAGTTGGTCTTAAAAATTGCCTATGACTTTTTCTATCTAGTATTAACAAATCTTCATTGACTATTATGTTTTTCTTTTCTCAAACAAAGAAAGGAAAAACAAGAAATAGTACAGTGCTACTTAAAATAATAAAATGATTATAATCTATAATTAAATGCTAGATTCTTTCCAAGTCAGCCTATTCAACCAAATTGCTTTGGAATGCAAGAAGTCATATTCCCTTTAAAAGAGTAATATAAAGGTAACTAGGACATGCCTCATTTTCTGCATTCTTTGCTTATAGTTTTCAGCCTTCCTCCACTGAGAGTATACAGTGCCACAACAATAAGCAGTGGATATTTGTGTTTCTGGAAAGCAAATCCTTTCCTTCCAAATCAAATTTCATGATCATTTTTCTATAAACAAATGTGCCAATACGATAATCAGATGTGGTCTCCATCAAAGGAATAAAAACCCGGCATTGTTTCCATGATTTATCATTATGATCTGTGATCTTTAGATTATTACTCTCTGCAAATTATTTTACATTAATTGCAATTTATAAATTAACAAAAGTGTATGTACTTAAAAAAATAAATGCATATTTATGAACATTTAGAATTCTTTTTTTTATACTTTTAACCAAGGAATACAATGCAAAATCTGCTTAATTTAGGAAATGCACGTGAAAGATTCCAGCTAATTTATCTTGGTGAAAATGACACATTATTAAAAAGAAGGCTTTTTATATAGTTATTCTCATTGAATATACATGAAATATATTTCTGCTAGCGATATTCATTATTCCTCTTTGCATTTCATGGCTATTTATATATTTTTTTTGATTTTGTTTTTCCAGCAATGAGGCTGTAGTCAAATAATGCTCAGCAACTGGATTTCTCTCTTTGGACTGAAAAATTAAGCAGATACTAAATTATGACAGTGAATTTAGAAAGGAAGGCTCCAAGTGCTTGAAAGAACATGTCTGAGATAATATGATGCTTCTAAGAATATTGCAATCACATCCAAGCAATCACTGAAGCGTGCCATGTAACTACCTCCTCGGCTAATATGCCTTTTTCTCCATGATGACTAATCATGTTCTATTAAACAGCAGTAATGCTGGAAGAACTCAACTATATAAGTGTAATGAAGCCAGTATTCTCTCTGGACAGATTAGCTACAACTGATTTGACACATACCATCATAGGAGCTTCAGACCTGACAAACTCTGTGCTTGCCTCTGATTTATGCCGTCAAGCTCTTTGGAAAAGAGAATGAAACCCAAATGTTCAGTTTGGTAGAGATAAAATGTATGAATGCGCTTAACTGTCAGTTAAAGAAAGTTACATTTTTTTCCCTCTTTTTCCCTGTATTGTCTCTCCGGTAACTCTCATGCAATACTCCTAAAAAATCCACCTAGAGACATCCAGTAAAATGGTCCCCTGTCATGAGCTATTTCATTAGCATATCCATGATCCCTCTTATCTTCTCCCTTGTATATTTTTTTCATTCAAAATCATTGTATTACTATAAATGGTTTCTGTAATTCTTTTTTTCCTTGTGCATTAACACTCTCAGAGCTACTTAACAACATCCTGGTGGAAATGAAAAGAGGAAACAGAGAAACAATTTTTTAAAGAGACATATAGATTTCCACTTTCAAGCTAATACAAGGTTGTAGAAGAAGATGAAGACGAATTAAATTACTCAGATGATGGAAGGCATCCTTGTACTGCTGCTGTTCTTATTAGTATTCTTCCGGGATAAATTGGGAGTAGCCATAAGGACAAAGTGCTCATCTGGACAACCATATTGCAGGAGGATATCAATGCATTCTTGGCTTGTTGCTTGTCTCGCATAGGCTAAAGCACTGTTTCCATGGGCATCGCATGCCATAACATCAACACCGTACTGTGGAAAGAATAGACAACATTTCAAGTCCTGCAATTCTGAATAACAACAGGCAGAGAAGTCTATAAGAAGACTTTTCATTAAAGTAAGGCCCACTTTACCAATTTCTTATCTGGGGATTTTAAATCTGAGCTGCTTTTGCCATATCCTTTGCTAAAGAACCCTGCAACAGCATTGATGCTCCTATATCTTTGGTCTGAGTGACTTCATATCAAAATTACATGAGGATCATATCTTAAGATCCACACCTAAATAAGTCATAAGAGAATTCAAAATAGATTTGAGGGGTATCAGTCAAAGCAGGACTGTGTCTTTAATAAAAATATCTCATACCAAGTTTTTTTTCCTGTTGGAAGCAAATGAAAGAGCATCTGGCTATCTGATTCACTGACAGTGGCAATCTGAACATTTTTATCAAGCTTGTTTCAAAACCATGTGGCACTTATTTACCCAAATTAAGAGCTGCACCAATACGACATTTCCTTTCCTGCAAGCCAAATGTAAAGCTGATCGCCCATCTCCTTCTCCACAGGTTTCATTCACTTCTTCACGTGTTCCATGTGCAAGAAGCAGGATGACAGTCCGCAAATCTTCCTCTGCAGTTGCTCGTAGTAGGTGCTGACCTAAAGAAAGGTCTAAACATTGCAATGGAGCAAGAAAGTGTTTTTGCTCATATTTGGCCCGGATCCACTGCTCTTTTTCTTCCCTAGGAAATAAATACATATTATCATTCAGTATAAATCTTCATCATTTAGGACTATCCTCAAACTGACCTTTAAATTTACATACACAATTTGACAGATTGGAATGTTTAAATACTTCAGATAAAAAATATTATCAGAATTATTTTTAATCACATATAAACAGATGTACCCCAACTCTTTGTGTACTACATAACACATCTAAACTAAAAGTGTTAAAAAGTGTAAATGATAGTAGAGTCAATTTACGATTCAGCTATATCACTACATTGATATATTCCATGCAATTTAGCAGAAGTGAAAAGAAATTGTAATAACTATTTTCTAGCAACAATTGCAGATTCAATAAGTTTCCTGTGTTGCATCAATCATTTTATAAATCATGCTCTTAGATTATAAAAATGTAAATATATATATATATATATATATATATATAATATATTCATTTAAGTTTTCGCGAATACTTACATGTATGCTGTTCAGCTTTGTTCAGGTATCTTCCCACGTCATTGTAGTTGTGCTTTTAAGTTGGAGCAACGTTTCGGCAGAATCTCATCTGCCATCACCAGGCTTCTGTATTGAGTTCGTCTGTGACTCAGACTTTCACAAAACTGAAACGGCTGTGAAAGCCTGACCACATACAACTCAATGCAGAAGCCTGATGATGGCAGATGAGATTCTGCTGAAATGTTGCTGCAACTTTAAAAGCACAACTACAATGACGTGGGAAAGATACCTGAAACAAAGCTGAACAGCATATATATATATAATATTTGTTTTTTAAAGTTTTCGTGTTACTTACATGTATGCTGTTCAGCTTCCTTTGGTATTATCCCACGTCATTGGAGTTGTGCTTTTAAAGTTTTAGCAACGTTTCAGCAGAATCGGATCTGCCATCATCAGGCTTCTGTATTGAGTTCGTTGTGTACGACGTGTCTTCAGACGAACACAATACAGAAGCCTGATGATGGCAGATGAGATTCTGCTGAAACGTTGCTACAACTTTAAAAGCACAAGTACAAGGACGTGGGACAATACCCGAAGGAAGCTGAACAGCATATATATATGTTGTGTTTCTATCCCAAATATTCTGCATTACGTATGTGGACAGATGTGCCTATGTGTCTGTTTCCTTAGTATTTCTTCAAGCTTTCTGATTGGAATTTGAAATATTTTAGGCTAAAGTCCTTGATCAGCCCTATGATCAAGCAGGGACCTCAATCTAGCATTCCCTTATCCAGGTCTGGAGACTTTAAAAGCCGTAAAATAATGAGATGGAAAATTCAACCCAGAACTCAGGAGAAATTTTCTGACAGTGAGAACAATTAATCAGTGGAATGGCTTTCCTCTAGAAGTTGTGGATTCTGAATCACTGGAAGTTTTAGGAAGAGATGGGACAGCCATTTGTCTGGAATGGTATAGGGTCTTCTGATTGAGTAAGGGACTGGACTGGAAGACCTCCAAAATCCCTTGCAACTGTGTTACAGTTTACTCTTTAGCAAGTATAGTAATAGTTTTAACAATTCAGTCATGTCTGAGTTTTGGCAACTTTATAGGTGCTTTTCATGCTATCCTGTTAAGCACTGCTTCTTCCAATTGTTGGATGCTATCTTTCTATCAGCTTTGAAGATATCAAGCCAGCAAATTCTTTGCTTACCCCTTCTTCTTGATCTACTAACTATTCCTAGTGTTGGAATCGATTTGCTACAATTTTTGAAAGCTTGCTTAAAAACTAAAATAACTCTGGGGTTTAAATTACTTGAATATGTTTTATAACCCGCGGAGCTAGTTTGATATAATGGTGAAAAGGATTGGGCTAGAATTCAGGAGATTTTGAATTTTAGTCTTGTGTCTTGGGCAAAAACTCTGCTGAGCGACATTTGACCAGTCACTCTGTTAACCCTAGGAAGGAGGCAGTGGCAAGCTACTTGTGAAAAAAAATCTTAGCATGAAAATTTTAGGAGGAATACTGACTCAAGCCCCCAAAAGCCCCATACAAAAATAAATAATTCATGGGTAAAAGATAAGAATTAACATTAAGAGTTACAACAAAGAGTGACATCAGCAATCATTGAAACAGAAAAAAATTAACTCTTTACTAGGAATAATCCCTGTTACTTTAATAGCAACAGCATTTAGATTTATATACCATTTCACAGTGCTTTACAGTCCGCTCTATGCGGTTTGCAGAGTCAGCATATTGCCCCCAACAATCTGGGCCCTCTTTTTGCGACCTCGGAAGGATGGAATGCTGAATCAACCTAAACTGCCAAACTGCAGGTAGCAGGCAGTCAGCAGAAGTAGCCTGCAGTACTGCATTCCAACCACTGCACCACCATAACTCTTTAAAGTGATAGATAATATCTGATATATGTATCTGGTATAACACCTGGAACACTGCAACCAATTTTGGATACCACATTACAAAAAAGATGTTGAGACTTTGGAAAAAGTGCAGAGAAGAGCAACTAAGATAATTAAAGGCTTGGAGACTGAAACATATGAGGAACGATTGAGGGAATTGGGTTTGGCTAGTCTAGAGAAAAGACTAGCCAACATGATAGCAGTATTCCAGTATTTGAGGGGCTGCCACAAAGAACAGAGGGTCAAATTATTCTCCAAAGCACCAGAGGGCAGGACAAGAAACAATAGTTGGAAACTGATTAGGAAGAGAGAAGCAACCTGGAATTAAGGAGAAACTTCCTCAGAATGGGGTCAATTAACCAATGGAACAGCTTGTCTTCAGAAATTGTGGGTGCTCCATCATTGGAGATTTTTAAGAAGAGACTAGACAGTCATTTATCTGAAATGGTATAAGTTCTCTTGCTTGACCAGGGGGCTGGACTAGAAGACTTACAAGGTGCCTTCCAGCTCCTCTCTTCTCCTTCCTCTTGTTGATATTATCCGTGTGTTTCAAAAATAGGTATTCATGATAAAACTTCCTTAAGAAACAGTACTATTTTCTTTATCTGTTTATTTTATTTCTTTTTAAAAATACTTCATTATGTAAATGAGATTAATATTAATACACGTTAAAGCAATTCAGTAATTCATCATAAAATAATAAAAACAAATAACTACAATCAACTAATTAGGATGTTCAATCAATACAAATTATCACCAGTAATAGTAGCATAATAAGACATTTTTAATAGCCACCATCATTCCACAATCCTTTGACTTCAGTGAGCAATGAAAACAACATAGGAAGACATTGGTCATGTCCCACATGAATGTCACCAAACTCAGATTCTATTCAGAGTACAGCAGTATGCATAAAAAAGGGACTTCTTAAGATCCCGAAGTCATTTAAGTGTCAGCAGCTGTTGGTGAAATGTATATATAAATAATGTACAGTCAAATAAAGCCATAGTCTTATGCACTTTGAGTCAGATTCTACTTTGGATCAATAAAAATCATGGACCAGTAAGTGCAAATCAGAAAAACATGCATGGCTAACTCTGTTAGTTCCTCAGTGCAATGAGAAATGGAGTGTTAAATGATAAGTATGTAATAAACCATAAATATTAAGAAAAACAATATAATATTTTGTGAATCCAAATGTTACATTATGCAATTGGCATTAAACAACTGTCCAAATAAGGGCACACAGAAGACACAGTGTTGGCTCATAGGCCTCAGTTTATCTACATCAATGCAATACTTTTAATTATTATGAAATTGTCCTTCAGCTTAAAATTCATGGAAAATACAGGAAGGCTTCAGTATGGGCCATAAGAAATAAAACTCATCTATGAAATGCTCAGTGACTTGGATTAATAGTAAAAAGTAATCACAAATGCTAGGCTGAGAGGTTTCTCATATCCCACTTGAATGTGACTTTGCCTTGTAGTTTGAAAGAGACTGATAATTCTTATAAGAAAAATAGGTTACTCCCAAAAGATAAGGAGAAAAGGAGCATTGTGAATATTCCTTTTTCAGACTATATTTCTACTGCGTCGTTTCAACTGACCAGTCTAATGTTTGATTGTCAGAGCCATGGCTCTGTTTTGAGGAGTGGAAAAGAATTTTGCCTTTCTTCACAAGGAAGTTTCTGGCATTGAACTGGGAATGGGCAGAATTGAAAAGTGAGGCTGATCTTTTTTCTTAAACCAAAATGACAACAATAAGAGCTGACTGGACATGGATATAGTTACTGAATTGGATATTTAAAGGAAACTGAAAGAAAAACCTCCAAGGACAACAGAATGTATTTTGTCTCAAACATTTCCATATATGTTCCTCTTCCTATTCAGGGTATTTGACTCAAATCACAAATCAAAGAAATTTGTCTGAGATAACAATCTCATTTCGGAGATCACAGTTTATTTAGATCCAGATTCCCTTTTCCCCAAGGAAAGGTAGTCTGTAAGTAGAATTGACAGCACTGGTTCACTTAGCATCATTGCAATCCCTATGAAGTCCATGCTCGGATACTCTGTTAATTAATGAGCTAAAAATAAATTATTACAGCAGGTGGCAATAAGGAGAAAGGAACCAATCAAATGCTTTATTTTAGTACGTAATGATATTCCTTAAATAAATTAGTTGGATAAAAGTAAGGAAAAATGTGGAGAATAGTAACTAATTAGCAAAAGGCACTCCTTGTCTTTCTAAGCAAATTTTCCTGTACTAAAGTTAGTAAACTGTAGTCATGATCCTAAGCAAATAAAAATAATGAAAACTGTGGTTAGAATCAATGCACTTCCTAACAATCACAGCATAAGTTAACCCAATGGAAGGAAAAAATATGAATTTTCACCATTGTGATAGATCCTCAAGAAACTGGTTGCTTTTTCAAAGTTTTGTCAGTTAGCAGGACTAAGATATTGTTTCAAATAACTTTTTTCTAAAATCCATTTCAAAATACTCTTCATTTGAATTATGAATGAAATTAGTGCTGTTTGAACTCAGGTTTATCTAATTAATAAGAGGAAGCACAATTTAAAAGACTACGCAGTACTTTGTAAAACACTAAAGACTGTAAAACCCTTTTTCTTTCAACCTGTTACTATGAAACTAAGCTTTGTTTATAACAAAGGACTGATATCACAGGATGCAAATCATCATGCTGCTGCCTCCTCTATACCAGAGAAGTGATGATGCATTAAAGCCTGACGAAACAGCACCATCAATTTCCTGGCTTTAATATGCATCTTTACCATCAATGAACTCAAAAGCATTTTTAATGCAAATAATGGAAACTGATCCCTGTTTCCTAGTCTGCATAGAGGCTATACAAATACAGCCCAAAACCCTTTTGTTTATTAGCTCTTTAAGATAACATCCAATTAACTTAAATGTCCTTTTCTGGCGTTTGAACCGTATTCATTGTAAACTGAAAAGCGTCCAGAAAACTTGGATGGGGAGAAGAGGGGAAGGAAAATTATCACAAGTCAAAAAGCAAATATGCTTTTGACTATAATTTTGCTTCAGAACATTCTATGCCATCAGAGCATGGTAGAGTATAAATATTCAGCTGTGAGTTAGCATCCAGGCAGGAATTTTTAATATAGATTACATTTTTTTAAAAGTCAAGATTTTAAACTGGTTGAAAACATCTACAGCATTCAGAAAAATTTTGAACTTAATGTTCACTTTAATCTTTTTTGTTTCCTTCCAAGTCCTTTTCTCTGATATAAATTCAAAATTGCTTTTAGTTTGGCAATTACTTATCTTGGGCTTTTAGATACTTCAAAAACATAAATTCGAGTAGACACTCGATTTCCAGGGAGCAAATTTCAACAACCTTAAAAAATATTAGGTGAGATGCAACGGAGAGAAATCCTCAGGTCAAAGAGTTGGAGAACTTCTCAGAAATAAGATGCTGAGGAATAATCACATACCATACGAAAAAAAAATCAGGATAGCTTAGTAAAGTGCTATGGATGTTTACGGAAGCTTTCGACTGAACTAAATGTTTTGTTTGATATTATCTAGCTGAGCAGTTTATACCATAAGATGATTCAATCACTTACTCTCAATATTCTCACTGCTTTTACATTTTAAGCAATCTCTTCCTCATTAGTTAGGACCAATCCCCTTGACACTTGTTCAGTCTTCTTGAAAATGGAGCAATCAGCAATACCACTGAAGAATTTTTGAGAAGCTATACAAATACAGCCCGAAGTAGTCTTAGCTAAGTTGGTTTTCCAACAGATAACTGGATAGTTAAAATCTATAGCATCCTTCCCCCCAGTGTTGTTTTCCTTTCCTGGTATTCTTTTATCTTTGAAACGATAGGAAAGTGACTGTGCTTAAATCATCAGTGGCCAACATTTTAAACCATTATGCTTTCAGCAGTTTCTGCCCAAACTTTCCTTGCCAGAATGTAGAGCAGGTTGTTGCTCCTCTCTGAGCAGGGAAATGATGGTTTGAAGCCATCCTTTGCAAAGCATGGAAATATATACACACACCCCTGAATATGCACAAAAGATAAAGGATGAGAAAGAATAAGAGAGTGAACCTTGGATTTTGTAGACCTCATTACCTGCTGGTTCTGGAACTACCAACATCTATCCCATTCCCTCCATTGGATGAAGAAGTCTCTTGAGGAGAGAAAGGTTATCCATTGCTTATTTCATCTTTAAATGTTTCTTCATAATAAATGGCCAATGTACCACTAAAGTATTTTTGGAAAGTTCTCCTAAGACTCCTTATCTCAATTTGTCATATGCCAACTTTTTAGTTAACTTTACTGAAGCATTACATGAAAAGTTCTTTTGGGACATTCCATTCTGAATGAAAATATATAAACATAATTAACAGAGACAGGGAGAAAAAAATCCTGAATGTTCCACTTACAATACTGAATGTGATAAAAGGGGGAAAAAGTCAAAATTAAATCTTGACCTATCAACTGGAATAGAATAGAGCTAGAAGGGACCTTGGAGGTCTTGTAGTCCAGCCCCCTGCTCAAGCAAGAGAAACTACATCATGTGCACAATTAGTAGGCAAGTGAGTATTTTGACTATATCATCATTTATATGCATATTTCCACCTCCAAGCTGTATAAACTTGAATGCTTAGTTAGCATAAGCATATCAGGTGATGTGTATTTGTGTAATGAAGGAGGGTATGGCCTAAGGAGATCAATACTCTAAATAAAAAGTGTGCATAATTATTAGGTAGCTTTTCCTCAGGCAAAATGGGCTAAAAAAGAGCTAACTGGGCGAATGGGCTAACTGACTCTGAAAAGTCAAAAATTGTAAAAAGTCTTTCAGAGGGATGTAGCACACGTGAAATTGCTAAGATATTGGGGTGTGATCACAGAACCATCAAAAGTTTTGTTGCAAATAGTTAACAGGGTTGTAAGAAAAATGTTGAGAAAAAAAGACGCACATTAACTGCCAAAGGTTTGAGAAGAATCAAATATGAAGCTATCAGGAATCCATTATCCTCCAGGGCTGTCACATTATAGAACTGCAATCTACCTGGAGTGCCCACAAGTACAAGGTGTTCAGTGCTCAGAGATATGGCCAAAGTAAGGAAGGCTGAAACTGAACAAGACAAAAAAAACTGAAATGGCAAGACTGGGCCAAGAAATATCGGAAGACAGATTTTTCAAAAGTTTTATGGATGGATGAGATGAGAGTGACTCTTGATGGACCAGATGGATGGCCTTGTGGCTGGATCAGTTATAGGCACAGAGCTCCACTTCGACTCAGACACCAGCAAGGCGGAGTGAGATACTGGTATGAGCTGTTATTATTAAAGATGAGCTAGTTGGATCTTTTCGTGTCTGCATCTTTCAAGACCACCGTGATTTTTATGCAGGACCATGCTCCATCGCATGCATCAAAGTACTCCACTGTGTGGAGTAAAGGCCTTAAAGATGAAAGAATAAGGACATGACCCCCTTCTTCACCTAACCTAAACCCTATTGAGAACTTGGGCCCTTCTCAAATGGGAGATTTACGGTGAAAGAAAACAGTACACCTCTCTGAACAGTGTCTGGGAGGCTGTGGTTACTGCTGCCCAAAAAGTTGATCATCAACAGATCAAGAAACTGACAGACTCCATGAATGGTTTATGACTGTTATTGAAAAGAAGGGTGGTTATATTGGTCACTGATTTTTTTGAACTGTCAGAAATGTTTATTTGCAAATTTTGAGTTGTTGTTTATTATTCTCACTTTAACAGATGAAAATAAATAAGATGGGAAAATTTTCGTTTTTCATTTAGCATCATTGCATAATAATTCTGCACACTAATAGTTGCCCAATAATTGTGCACACATAGATATTCTTCTAAGAAAGCCATAACCTCACATTTACTTTTTTAAATATTCAAAATTGAGTTTATTAACATTTTGGATTGACTGAGAGCACTGTAGTTGTTCAATAATAAAATTAATCCTCAAAAATACAGCTTGCCTTATAACTGTGCACATAGTATATACTATTTCAGATAATTGTGTTATTTCAGATAACTGTCTAATCTTGTCTTAAAACCCCCCAGTGATGAAGCACCTACAACTTCTGAAGGCAAGCTGTTCCACTGGTTAATTGTCCTCACTGTTAGGAAGTTTCTCCTCAATTCCAGGTTGCTGTTCTCTTTGGTTAATTTCCAATCATTGTTTCTTGTCCTGCCCTCTGCTCTGGTGCTTTGTAGAATAATTTGAACCCTCTTTTTTGTGCTAGCCTCTCTAATACTGGAATACAGCTATGTCTCCCCTAATTCTTATTTTTTAAACTAGCCAAACCCAAATCCTGTAGCTGTTCTTTATATGTTTTAGTCTCCAGACCTTTGAACATCTTAGATGCTTTTTTCTGAAAAGCAATTTTCCCAATATCTCAACATCTTTTTTATAGTATGGTGACCAAAATTAGTTATAGTATTCCATGTGTGATCTTACCATGGTTTTATAAAATGGTGAAATGCTTCACATGATCTTGATTCTTTGCATCTGTTTATACAACCCAGGATTGTATCAGCTTTTTTGGTGGCAGCTGCACCCTTCTGGCTCATATTCAAGTGATCATCCACCAGAACTCCAAGGTTCTTCTCACAGTTACTGTTTTTGAGCCAGGTCTCACCTAATCTATACTTATACCTTTGATTTTTCCTAGCCTAAACTAAAACTTTTGTTGGATAGGGCCCATTGCCAAGTTTGTCAAGATCATTTTGGATCCTGAACGTGTCTTCAGGGGCCTTGGCTATTCCTGTCAGTTTAATATTATCTGCAATTTGATAAGTTTCATTTCTATTCCCTCATCTAAATCATTAATGAAGATATTGAAGAGTACTGGGCCAAAGACAACCTCATGGTACCCCACTGTTTACTTCTTTCCATGTGGATGTAGTACCATTAAGGACTAACTTGAGTACAGTTCGTTATCTATTCCACATTTTTGTAACTTACCAAGAAATAGGTTGTGGTCTACTTTACAGATTAACAAAGTTGGAAGGGACTTTATAGGTCATCTAGTTCAACCCCCACCCAAGCAGGAGACCCTACTCCAGTGATGAAGCTCCCACAACTTCTGAAGACAAGCTGTTCCATTGGTTGATTGTTCTCATTGTCAGAAAATTTCTATTTTTATGCTGAATCTCTCCTTGATCATTTTCCATCCATTATTTCTGGCCTGGTCTTCAGCTCCCTTGGGAAATAGCTTGAACCCTTCCCCTCTATGGCAGCCCCTTCTTATTATGCTGAATCTCTCCTTGATCATTTTCCATTCTTTCTTCCTTGTCTAGCCTTCAAGTGCCTTGGAAAATAGCTTAATTCCTTCCTCTCTATGGCAGCCCCTCAGACATTGGAAGACTGCTATCAGTCTCCCCTGGTCCTTCTCTTCACTAGACTAGCCATGCCCAGTTCCTGTAACTGTTCTTCACATGTTTTAGTCTCCAGTCCTCTAATCAATTTGGTTGGTCTTCTCTGCACTTTTTCTAAAGTCTCAACATCTTTTTTTATAGTGTGGTGACCAAAACTGGATGCACTACTCTAGGTATGGGCTTACTAAGGCTTTATAGAGTGGAATTAGTATCTCACTTGATCTTGATTGTATCCTTCTGTTAATGCAATTTAGGATTGCATTGGCTTTTTAGCTGCCATTGCACACTGCTGGCTCATATTTAGCTTGTTGTCCACTAAGACTCCAAGATCCCTCTCACTGTTACTGCAATTAAGCCTAGTTTCACCCAGTCTATATGTATACTTTTGGTTTTTCTTGCCTAAATGTAGGACTTTACTTTTCTCTACATTGTATTTCATTTGTTAGATAGGACCCAGTGTTCAAGTCTGTCAAGATCCATCTGGAACTTGAGCCTTTCTCAAGCCTTTCTTGAGCCTATTTTCTAGAATGTTAGCTATTCCTGCCAGCTTAGTATCATCTCAAATTTGATGAGTTCCCCTTCTATTCCCTCATCTAAGTCATTGATAAAGATATTGAAAAATACTGGGCCTAAGACAGAATCTTGCGGTACACCACTGCTTACTTCCCTCGATGTAGACGTAGACCCACCAATGACTACTTGTTGAGTATGGTTTGCCAGCCAGTTGCGAATCAATCTGGTGATGCTATCTATCCCACTTTTTTCTTGCTTACCAGGTTGTAGTCTACTTTGTCAAATGCTTGCTAAAATCTAAATATATTATGTCTACAGTATTTCACTGGTCTACTAATTTAGTCACTATGTTGAAGAATGAAATAAGACTGGTTTGGCGTGAACTGTTTTTAACAAACTCATGCTGACTGCTATTTATGACTTTACTCATTTCTAGATGTTGGCAGATCTGCTTTTTTTTTAATTTTCCAGTATCTTCCCAGGTAATGATGTTAGGTTTGGTTTTTAGTTTGTTGGGTCTGTTTTTTTTCCTTTTTTGAAGATGGGAACTACATCAGCTCTTTTCCAGTCCTCTGGTAGGTCGCTGGTGCTCCAGGATTGTTGAAAGATGTGGGACAATGGTTCTGAGTTGACATCTGTCAGCTCCTTTACATCTGGGATGTAATCCATCAGGTCCTGGTGATTTGTATTCATCAAGATCAGACAAGTGTTCTCCTACTATATTTTTTTTTGCTTATTCTAACTTTTATTTCTAGTCTGTCTTTTACAGTTATGTTTTTGGTAGATTGAGCTTTGGTTTCTTTTTTTGTGAAGACTGGTGCAAAGAATGAGTTAAGTAGCTCTGCTTTTTCTCTGTTGCCTGTTACTTCCTTGCCGTTTTCTCTCTTTAGTGGACCTAAACTATGTAAATCTATTTCCATTAGATCCCTTGATAGGAGACTTCATAATTCAGGACCTGGCTTTTACTTAATGCTGCAGGCCTTCTTAAGACACTCAGGAACACATGAGCTAGATTTCAGCACATTCTATGCTTGGTAGAGTTTAATAAATGGATACTTTGAAGGGACAAGCTGCAGTGTCTAACTTTAGTTGCCTGGAATTTAATAGGAAGGAAAAAGTGAGACAAATTCACTTTAGTATTAATGACAGAATGACAGGGGAGGAGAGAGAACAAAGAGTGTGGGGTGGGGGAAGGAAGAGAAAGAAAGGGCTAGCAGCAAGGAATTTACCAAACTGCCTTCCTGCCGCAGGGAAAGCAAGAACTACAGTGGGGTTATGGAAGAAGAGCTAGAAACAATATGCAGAGCAAACAGAGGGGGCTTCCTCTCTCACAGTGCAGGAGAAGCCCCTACCTTTTTGCAAAGTGAGTACTTAGCAGATTGCTGCTTCCTTCATATGCATTCTTTCTCTGTTAGCCAGTGTTGCTAAGGGGAATCACAGGATGCAAACCCTCTAGGAATGAAATACTTCCTAGCAAACAAGAGGGTGCAGACAGCTAAGAAAAGACAAATGGATGCTTACTTCCTAATGCTGAAAACTTATAAGATGTTGGTCACTATAAACTGAATGAGTAAAAGGCCCAAGAATTCACGTATGTAGAGAATGGCAAGATAAAGAATTTATTTTTTGTTGTTCAAATCTGCAGGTATGTTATGAGATGTAAGAATATAGAAAATTAAATAAAATCAACATATTAAACTTACTACTTAAAATTACTGCTTTTCTATCTTTCACAAAATTTGTGAAAAGTTACACACTACTCATGGAACAAAAATATTGTTTTAGTGCCAATTATTAATTTTACAAAAAATACATATAGTTTACATTTTAAGTTGTTTATAAAGGTTTTGGGAAAATATTGCTGTTAACTATTTAGGGGTCAGCTGCAAATTTTCAAAATATTTTAATTGCTTTGGTTCGGAAGTAAAGATTAACAGAATAACAGAGTTTGAAGGTACCTTGGAGGTCTTCTTGTCCAACCCTTCCCCTGCACAAGCAGGAGACCCTATAGCATTTCAGGCAAGTGGCTGTCCAATCTCTTCTTAAAAGCCTCCAGTGATGAAGCACCCACAACTTCCAAAGGCAAGCTGTTCCACAGGTTAATTGTTGTCAGTTAGGAAATTTCTTCTTAAATTTAGGTTGCTTCTCTTTTTGATTAGTTTCCATCCATTATTTCTTGTCTGCCTTCTGGAAAGAAAGCCTAGCATGCCTTAAAACAGAGTTACCTTCCACCTAGACAATAGGAAGCCTTTTTTAAAAATTTCCTCCATATGTTTAAACTATTATGGCAATAGTAAATTAAATAGTGGAAAGACAATACAGAAGAAACAGCCTCCTCAAGGTTCTATTTCTCTCTGATACCTAAAGGAATCCTTCCATTTGTGGAAAAGAATTCTACGGCTTTTAGCATCATTTATATATATTGAGAGAGTAAGCCAAACACTAAGTGAAACATAACAGACTCATCTCCTAGCTGTAAACCAAAAACAACCAGATACCACTTAAAACAGCACTTATGTTAAAATTACATTCTTTATGATAACACAGTTGTTTCCTTATTCTCATCCTTTAACAAAAACTTGCCAGGCTTATCGCTCATTAAATGTTAACTGTCAGCAAATATTATAACTGGCTAAGGACTTTGTTTAACAACAATTCAAAGTTACATGGTCTTGGGAAAAGCGACTAACAGTCTGTACTTGCTCTTACAACTGTCTATTGAAGCCCCCAACCCACAGTAATTTCTTTGAAATTTAGACACTTGATAACTGGCTTGTATTTATGAGTTGTAGGATCCTATGGCCACATGATTGCTATTTGCAACCCTTTTTGCTGATTTGGAGCAAAAAATGGCTATTGGGAAAGCTTTTGCTTAACCAATGCATGATTCACTTAAGGAAGTGAAAATTGTCACAAAACTGGGTCTGATTTGACTTACCATGTTAATCATTTTTATTAGTTTATCATATAAAATACATAAATACAAAAGTAGGAAAAATAGTGGAGGAAAAAGGGAAGAGAAAAGTGTAGAGAATAAGGGAAAAAGAAAGAAAAGGCATTGACTTCCAACTCCCTTTGGTGGAGTACAATAAAAAGTAGCATCAAACCTCAACTTTTTACTTTTACTTCATAGTATAAACTAGCCATTTCTATAACAGATTTATCTAAATCCAAAATCAAAGTTCCATTTTTTTCCACATCAAGCACAAAGTCCAAAAAGAGTTTCCAAGTAGAAATGAAAGTACTTGGTTGTTTTCTTTTATCAAAGCAGTCAATTTAGCCATCTCTTCTAATTCCATCAGCTTTTGCAGCCATTCATCCATTGTGGGATTGAAGCATCCTTCCATTTTTGTGCATAAAGTAATCTTGCTGCCATCAACATATATTACATCAAAGTTCCATTCCCCCCCCCCGAAGTATTTTTCCATTAAACCCAAAACAAAAGCTTCTGGTTTTATCTTTATATTCACTTTTAACACTATTGTTTTAGAATATGAATCATGCTCCAATATTTCTTCACTTTATCATATGTCCATCATAAATGATAAAATTTCCCTTCTTTATATTTGCATTTCCAGCATTCATTTGAAATACCTTTATACATTCTTGATAACTTACCTGGTGTTAAATGCCAATGATATATCATCTTATAAAAATTTTCTTTAAATTTTAAACTTTTTGGATAAATTTTGTTCCATTGTTCAAGCTTTATATTATCCAAAGTTCCTTGCCTGCTAAATCATACAATGCTTTACATATTCACTTTCCAAATTCAATAGCTTTTTATAGACTTTAGCAATGATATCTTCATCACTATCACATAGTAGGATTTCCAATTCATTTTTAACCTAGTCAAACCCATAGCTCTTTTTATCTAATTTAAATCTTTCTTTCAATTGTAAATATGTAAACCAGTGGCAAACATGAATATGATTTGACTTACAACCGCAATGACTAATGATTGAAATTCTGGTCTCAGTTGTAGATAAGTTGAGATAAACACAAGTGAGCCCAAAATTTCTGTTGCTAAGCAAGACGGTTGTGAAGTGAATTTTGCCCCATTTCTGCCTTTTTGCCATAATTTTTAAGTGAATTACTGTAGTTAAGTTGGTAACACATTTTTAAGTGAATCTGGCTTCCCCATTGACTTTGCTTGTCAGAAGTTTGCAAAAGGGGATCACAGGACCCTGGGACATTGCAACCATGATCAATACATGCCAGTTGCGAGATGCCCATATTTTTATCACATGACCATGGGGATGCTATGTGGTTATGTGAAAAACAGTGATAAGTCACTTTTTTCAGTGCCACTGCAACTTTGAATGATCAATAAACAAATGGTTGTAAGTCAAGGACTATCTGCTTCTATAACTTCTATAAGGAAGAACATAGAACAGGTTTCTAAAATTCTGTTGCTTAGAACACAAATGAACGTTCAAGGAAATACCAACACATCTCTTAAACATTTAACAGAAAGCAAGCACTTTAAACAAGACCAATATAAATTCTGATATTTATCTCATACAGGTTTCTACAAAAGATTGAATTTGAGCAAGGTGAGCAAATTCTGGATGTTCTCTACAGAGATGTCCCAGAACATTGGTTCATTATCTATCTATCTATCAATCTATCTATCTGTTCATTCATTTCTTTACAGTATATCTCACTTTTATTATTTTCACAAAGAACTCAAAGTGACAAACATATCCAACACAATGTCAGGTTCATTCTGATTTAGGCACTTAGGGAAGAAAGACCTTTGACTCCACGGTTGAAGTGATAAGTTCTCTTTGACCAGGTTCAAGTGGTTACAGTGTAAGCAAAGCTGGATCTGAGTATTCCTGCCGAAAGCCAGTGATTTTTTTTCCTCTTCCCAGACTCCCCCCCCCTTGATCAGTTCATCAGTGTCCAATGGTATTCAAATTTGGTGTTTTGAAAACAGTTTTGAAGTTTGGTGCCTCTTTGGTGGAGCTTTTCATTTCATTCACATGGCTTTGCCCTTGATCGGGTGGGTAAAAGGGGTGGGATTCTACCGGTTCAGACCAGTTCAGGCGAACTGGATGTTAAGTTTCCATCTGGTTCAACAAAACGGTATTTCAACCGACCGGCTGGCCCTGCCCATCCCGCATTGTCCCCCCCAGGAGTCTCTGTGCAGCCCATTTTCCATGCAGATAAGTGCAGGGTCTGTGTGGAGGCTCTGGGAGGGTGGAAAATGGGCCTTCTGGAAGTCTGGAAACGGATTGTTTCTGGCTTCTGGTGGGCAGTTTTTTTTATCAAGATTTCATAAATGGCTTCTTGCCTGCTTCCTAGGTCTTTTTTAGAGATAAGAGAGGAATTGATTCCTGACTCTGTGATTTGAAGATTACATTGGGTTTGACTAGAGAAATATTGAAGCTTTTTAAATATAAGGTTATTTAAATATGATAATTTATTCTCTTTTAGATAAAATTAATAGAAGAACATTTTATGAATGATGTTTTTTTTTAGAATATTGACATTTTAAGACATCTTATAAATTGGGGTTATTTGTTTAAACCTAGAGAGAGGTGGTTGTATTAGGTTTTTTGGGGGAGTATAAAACGTATCAGAATATAAGATGCACCTTGGTTTAGAGGAGGAAAACAAAAAAATAGTTTTTGCCTCCATGCATTCCATTTTTTGCCCTACCCGTGTCCAGAAGCACACTGCAGGTGGAAAACAGGCCTGTTTTTGGTCTCTGAAGTTCTCCGCAGGTCCCATTTTCAGCCTCCCCAGCGTCCAGAAGCACTTTGCAGGCCAAAAACATGCCTGTCCTGTTTTCGGGTTTGGGGGGGAAGTGCATCTTATACTCCAAAAAATATGGTATTTAATTTTGTTGACTGCAGCGAGAATTGTATTTATAAGATTGGAAAAATGAGGAAACTCCTTCAGATGAAAATATAATTTAAAAAATAATGTGCAGAAATGATTAGATTAACATTAAAGATAAAGGATAAAGAAGACACAGAATATTTTTTAACTTGGGATATGTTTTATCAATGGTTAGATAATAAAAGTAGAAATTAGAAGTGGGAAGAATATTACTATATACAAGTAAAGATTATTATTATTGTTTTGTATATGTAAAATGACCCAGACAATACACTGTTTATTGAATACTAACGTATGTTTAAAAAAATGTACAAATAAATATATATATATATATATACATTGGAACCTCAGATCGCGACCATAATCCATTCCAGGACTATGGTTGCAACCTGATTTGGTCATGACCGGAAGCACGACCGACTGCGCATGCGTAGACAAAAACTGTACAGACTGCGCATGTGCAGAAGGGGAAATCGGTGCGGAAAGGGAATCTGCCACGGCCGGGTTTGTTTGCCAGCTGAATCATGACCCGATTCAAAAATCGGATTGATTTTTTTGGTCGGAACCTGATATGGTCATGAATAGAGAAGTGTTTGCAACCTGAGGTTCCACCGTATATATAATCTGAAGTTCCCACTCACCAATACAAAGAGCTAAATCCAAAATTCCCCATCCCTCCCTCCTATGTCTGGTCCATTGTCACCCAATCTGAGATCACTGCAATGTTATGGGAAACTCCAGGTTGTTTAGGGTGCTATAATTTCACAATTGGGGAAAACAGTCTTGAAGATGCCCAGGATAACTGGTACAAACAGCTCTGGTCTTCTTCACATGTCGAGCTCACCCTCCCCATTTCCCACCATTAGATACACATGTGTGTATTTTCCCAAATGCCTCCCCTTTCCTTTCCCTTTGATGGCAGGATGCCAGCAAGGTGTCAGGCCAATGATAGAGATCCTGACAACAGGCTCAAAATCTAAAAGGATCTTGACAGACTTGGGCATTGGGCCTTATCCAACTAAAGGCACTTCAAGGGTGAGAAAAGTCAGCTCCTGCACTTAGACAGGAAAAACTAAATGCACAGGTATAGAATAGGTGGTATCTGGCTCAATAGTTGTAACTGTGAGAAAAACATACATCTCTTGTTGAACCATCACTTAAGCGTGAGCCAGCAGTGTGCTGCAACTGCCAAAAGAGCCAACACAGTCCTAGGCTGCATCAATAGAGGAATAGTACTGGGACAATGAGAACTGATAGTAGCACTTTACACCATGTTGGTAAGAACCCTGAGCTCCTGAATTGAGTGCCATGATTTGCACGGGGATCATGAAAGGGTGGATGGCTCTACTCACCATTAGGTCTCCTTCTCCCTCATCTTTGCTATCATACAAGGCAGATGACTGGTCTTCTCCAGTTGGAGTTCCCTCCCCTTCAGACAGGGGAGAGGGGACCTCGATAGCCTGCCGTCACAAACTAGACTTCTCTGGTGGCTCTGATTTTTTTTACTTTTACGGCACCATCGCCTCCTCCCCTTTGGTTTGGATGTGACTGCCAAGGATATGGCCAGTGATGGGATTCAGTCAGTTCTCATCACTTTGGGAGAACTGGTTGTTAAGTTTCTGAGCAGTTTGGTGAACTAGTTGTTGGAAGAAATCATTAGGGCAAAGAACTGGTTGTTAAATTATTTGAATCCCACCACTGGATATGGCTACTCAGTGTCCTGGCTGCCCACATTGGAAGCACTGAATGGGGCTCGGTTGGCCTTGCGGGAGTGCTGGTGGGCATGGCTGAGGCTGATCGCCTCCTGGCTGGTCGGCTCTCTTGGCTCTTTCACGTTCTCGCTTCAGCTTTGCTCCTTGGCCTGCAGGCCCGCAGTTCCACATCCAGTGCTGTAGTGGTATCACAAGAGTGGTACCGATTGGGAAGGGCTCCCTCTTGCATCATCACCAGTTCCTCCACTGGCTTGCTGGCAACCTCCTTCCTCTTCTCCTCAGCCATCTCTCCCAGAGAGAATGGGAAGACTATCTCAACTGCTTTTCTTTTTGTGGAATGGGCAATAGCAAGAAATAGCCTTTCTTGGCTAGGAGAATTTTTAAAAAGTCCTGGAGAATAAGACAGTATCTTTTTTTACTATCAAGATTATTCAACAGCTCATATAAAAGTTTCTGTTCCTTCGGGGTCTCCAGACTGGAAGACACTTCTGCTCCACTGAGGGCAGAAAGAGTTTTACATGCCTTCTTTACATTTCCTTTCAGAAATGTTTGGCCCTGACCTCTCTTAGAGTTCACTTTGGGAGGATTCTGGGAGGGAGATTCTAATAATACTTTGAGGATCATGAAGAAAAAAGTTCAGAAGATACCTAATCTGATGTGGAATCACTACATCTTTGCTCTTTCTTACTTCTATGCCTGATTTGCCTCTGGAGCTACATAATCTTTTTCATTAGTCCTTTCTAAAAACTAGGATATAGGTCTATTTCACTTGGTGAAACAAAATTTAATTAGCTATTTTTGACCCACTGTTAAAAATCAGCCTATGTTATTGGCATAAAAGAGAAAGCCAGAAATGAAGGATAGGGAGTTAAATAAAGATGGATTTGTAAAGCCCTAGCATGACGATTATAATTCCTCTGTTCCCAAGCATTTCTCCTTATGTCTTTTAAGACATAAACGACTAAAGGGAACAGATTAGCACCACTCTTCATATTTCTATACACGTGATAGTTTTCCAAATGGATAAAATGCAAGAAAGCAGCAGCTATCATCTACACTAAGATGTTTACTTAATTTGGCCTAGACTTGAGTTTTTTTATTCTAGGAATATATGTATTCTAGCTTATTTAGTAGATTTCATACAGTTGGTATGGTAAGTTTTAAATAGGCTCGAGGCTTCTAATTCTCCACTGCTAACCTACTGTTTTAGATGGAATATAATTATATTTAAAACTGGCCAACACTCCTTTCAAGACAATTGCTACTGCCATTGGTTCCATATTATTACATTATTTGTACCTTGAATAATACATGCAGTTACATACACATTTGAGAAAGTTTCAAACTACAACAGGTTCAGAGTAGGGTAGCAAGAACAATGGGATATTATAGCAATAGCAAAAGCACTTAGAGCTATATACCTCCCCATAGTGCTTTATAGCATTCCTGGAGTGGTTTACAATGTCAGCATATTGTCTCCAACAATTTGGGTCCTCATTTTATTGATCCTCGGAGGATAGAAGGCTGAGTCAACTTTGAACCCCATCATAATTGAACTCCAGGATGTGGGCAGAGTCAGTCTGCAATACTGCATTGTAACCACTGTCATTTATAAACAGGTGGACTTGGTAGCTTAAATGGCTTTCTCTATTTTTATGATTCTCTCTATCGTTTTTGTTTGGGTTAAATGTCAGTTTATTTAAGTTCATGCAATATAAAACTCCAAGTTATCCTTCCTGAAGTTCCATTGTTCTCCCAGAATCAAATATTGAAAAAAAAGATATGGACTAGTATCAGTACACCAATAAAACCTGGTCAGGTCTCTAAATGATCTCTCTCAGTAGTTTCACATACATTAAATTTCATAGTAGATAATTCTTAGAGCATCTTATGAAACAACACACTGGAAAAATAATAGGTCTCCAGCACCACCTTCTGGGAAGGATCAGAGCCACTACATAACACTATCCATTCTTTAGACAGACTTGTGGAGATTGAAAAGAATGATTACTAGTTTACTTCTCCCGTTCCCATATCTGGACCAGAAATCCTATGACAACTCAGTGGAATTTCTTTTAATGATGAAGACACAATAGAAAATATCTTCAATGAAAAATCCCTAGAAAGATTATCTTGCATTTGCTCAAAGACTTTACCTCTTAAAGTTGTGCAAGAATAATCCCTCTAAGAAACTTCTCTCAAAGAAGTATTTAACTGTCCTGTAATTTTATAATGTCAGATTTAGTAAGCCACTTTCTCTCATTATGTTGGACACATTTTGCAGATTACACAAACTATCTAACATCTATAGAAAAATGAGACTTTCACCCACAAAGTTAGCAAAGATGTTTAAGGACATGTCTGCTAAATATTGGAAATGTCATTAGATACCTTGTTCGCATTATCATATGTGGTACATATGCCCAAAAGCAAAAAAATATTGGACAAAAATACATACATGGTTGTAAAAAAATGATAAAGTAACAGATTTAAAATCAGACATATTTTACCAGATAAGTATAACAAGGGGAATGGAGAATGCATATCTGATTTTACATGTATTAACTGCAGTATTTGCACAACAGTGGAAAAGTGAAGAGATCTCTGCAGACGAACATGTTATTAAAAATTGTGCAGAAATGGATAGACCAATGGTGGGTAACATTTTTGGCACCAAGTGCCAAAACAGGAGTGTGCACAGGAAACTGGAAAAGCAGCTCCCCGACATGTGTGTCCGGGAGTGCCAGAAATTGGAAACTTAGCTTCCCGGCATGTGTATGCATGCCGGCCATCTGGCTTTCCGGTTTCTAACATGCATGCATGCGGGAAAACCAACTGGCCGATGCATGCATGAGCTCCAGGAAGCTGCTCTTCTGATTTCTGGCACTCCCACACACACGAAGACCAGCTGGCCAGCATGCATGTGTGTGCTGGAACCTGGAAGAGCAATGGGCTCTGTATGCCACTTCCAGCACACATGGCATAGGCTCGCCATTATGGGGATAGACTAACACAATTAAGGAAAAGGAAAAACTGAATACTTTTTGACATGGAACTTATTTTATCAATAGCTAGCTTATAAAAACAGAAGTTAGAAACATGTAGATAAAAGAAAAGAACTAATGATATAAGGGAGGTTTGTTAAAATGGATAAGCTATTACCAGGTTTCTCATATAATAAGGCTGGGTCTTTTTTTTTTTTTCAATAAAAAACATCTGGGACATCTTTTCAGTGGTGAATTAATTTCTCCCCCCCGCACACCCTCGCCTAGGGCGCCCTGCAGGCAGCTATGCCTTGCACCAGCCACTCCTAATGGCCAATCATGGCGGAGCATGGAGGGCTCCCTACCCCCTCCAAGTGCCTTTACTTCAGACCCGGGTCAGCAGCAGGTGGCGGGGATGTCCGCCAGCAGCGTTTCAGCTGCTTCTCAGGCCTCCATAGCTTCCACGGTTCCCGCCAGTGCTGGTGCCTCTCTCACCAGCGCCATCTCCAACAACAGCATCTGAGTCGCTCCTGCTTTTCCCCCATCCCCGTAACAACAGGAAAAAAAAGATTTTGAGGTACCTGGGAGCTCTGCGCGCTGCATTTTGGTTTAATCCCGAGAGGCTGGGTGGGCATGAGAAGAGCCGAGTGAGCATCTCTGCTGCTGCTACCCTTGGTGCTCCAGCCTCGGGCTCTGCAAGTTTCCAAAAGTCCCGGTGCGCAGCCTGTTCCTTCATTCCAAGCATGCCCAGGCCGAGCTGCGGCTTTCCCTCTCTCGCCAGTGCCATCCCCAACAACAGCAGTAGCAGCGGCGAGAACCATGGAAGCGTTTCAGTTGCTTCTCGGGTAGGGGAGACACCTCCATAACTTCCATGGTTCTAAATTTGGGGGGACGGGCTTAATTTCATTTTATGCCTAGAAAACATGCTGGGTCTTCTTTTTGGGGGCCCGTCTTGTTGGAGAAACATGGTATTATTATTATTGTTGTTGTTATGATTATTGTTGCTGTTAAATAAATGCCAATGTAATAAACATGGTTGTAAACATTTTGATTATTTCCTAAAATTATTTGTACCCAGACAACACAGTTTAACTAAAATTGTTATGTTATAAATATAAAATTTAAAAAAAACTTTTTTAAAAAAAGAAAAGATAAATGAGGCTGACTACCTAATTCTCATTACTCTGACCAAGAAGGTCATTTTCAACCTCTTGGCAAACTGAGACCATCCCTTCTTGCATTTTATAAAAATGATTATCTGCACTGGCATTTTAGGAAAGAAATTGATAATGGCAGCTTCTGCATCATTTTGGAATAAATTTCATTCCTGGAGGAAACATAAAAATGTGTCAAACACCAGACCTGGTCTGAATATTTAGAAAAAGCTATTGGTCCCTTAAAATGGCCAGCAGCCCCTTAACAGGATCCAGTGAATGAGCTACCACCACATGCCTAATTAATGACCCTGCCAGTCGCAGCTGGAAGAGCTGAGCTGGGGGTGATTAATTAAATTAGCTGGCAGAGGAAATTATATTGGAAAAGCCAAAGTTTGATTGCTCCATAATTAACCACAGTGCAAATAATATCTGCATCTATAACTTCCAGCAATGAGATCAGAAGCCAATTGAATTTGGCACTGATTGAAGCTATAAATATCCTGCAGTGAAAAATGATAGGTTTATTCTGAAGGGAAAACTTACAAAAATGGACATGAGGTGTAATAGGCAACTTGCAAGGAGATTTCTTAAGGATCAAGGTTTTTTTGGGGGAGCTCTTTCCCCCAGCTATTTAGCTTGCAGATAATTTTTAACATATTTTCAAATGATTTTCATAGTATTTACACAGTAAAATAAACTTCTCAAAATGGTATTTGTTTCTAAAATTCCTTTCTTGTGGCATCAATAACAAAGACAAATTAATTGAACATTTCAGCTTAACACTCTTAACACTATGGCTGTTTACAAAAAGTGCAGTTTCTGATATCTTACATGCAAGTCTTTTGATATAGTGTTTATTAACCTGTCAATCCAAATAAAGAATCTACATAATCACACTAAAGGATTTCCTCAGTCCCAACAATTTGTACCAAAGTACCAAACTAGACATTACATGCAAACTACTCAGGTGGGGGCAGGGGGAAAATTTCTCCTCAAAGCAAATGCCAGCTCTTAAGAAGATTTTTCTCAGCAGGAGACAAAGAGTTAAATTCTCTATCCATGCTTACTCTGACCCCATTAATTCTCAGTCGCCACAGCTGCTACAGATTTGTACTTTTTATAAACTGAAAAGTGAGGACAAAGAAACATATATCCAAAATCTACAAATTGGTTAATCAAAAATGCCTGGAAACAAAATGCAGGTTTTCAGGTTATCTGGAGTTCTTCATCAGTTTATATGATATAATACAAATAGCATGAGACGAGGAAAGCAGAAGAATGGGGGGAAAACATAGCAAAGCAAGTCACAAAATCTATTATTTAAAATCAGTATAAAAATGGAAACTGCAGAATGATTGTATCCACTGCTTGTAAGTACTGCAGGAATCAGATTGCCCTTAATGTTCTGATAAGAAGCAACTGCTTATCACAGTTCTGAAAACAAAAAACCAACAATTTTTGAGTTCTTTTTCTATCTTGAGAGGTATAAAACTGCCAAAACCCAATTACGGGTAGTCCTTGACTGACAACAGTTTGTTTAATGACTATTCAAAGTTACGTCACTGAAAAAAATGACATGACCATTTTCCACAGTTACAATCTTTGCAGCATCCCCATGATCATGTGATTAAAAGTCAGATACTTGGCAACTGGTTCATATTTATGACTATTGTTGGGTCCCAAGGTCATGTGATCACCTTTTGCAACCTTCTGATAAGCAAAGTCAGTGGGGAAACCAGATTCAAGACTTCTGGGAAGATGGCCAACTGAAATACACCCCCAGCAAGAGATCTCTGAAGAGTTTTTCCTTCGGTTATAGCTGTACTGCTTTTCAACTCAAGGGACTGACATTCCTTCAGTTTTTATGACCCACCCAGTCCCTTTGGAACTCTCTAAATAGAGCTGAAAGCCAGAAAATGGCTTTGGAATTGGATTCTGAAGCTATCTGCAAGCCAAAAGCTGGGGGGGAACGACAACTGGGATCTGTTCAGGATTGAAGAAGTTTTTAAATTAATCTGTCAAACGGACAGTAAGTTGTGCCTTTCTCTTCTTAATCACCTTCAAGGCCTATTAATTTTTTTCTAAGTCAAGTTCAAAAGAGGCTCTTTTTAGTCACAGCTTGCTATGCTTTTTTGAAGACTTGAGCTATGTTAGGGTTTTTTTAATATTGAATAACAAGGAAGAAGTTTGCCAAGTCACTCCAAATAAAGGGCCTGTCACATTGGCCGACGGATGCAAAACGTTTGTAAAAGGGACACAGCGGACGAGAAAATGTTCCATCTGTTGTTATCCGCTCTCAAAAGTGCCTCGAATTTGCATAAACAGAGCGGACAACAACAGAAAGGAACGGACGGGGGGAAGGGGGAGGATGTAGAGGGGAGTAAAACGGGATGGCTCCACAGAAGCCCTAGCGGTGACGGATGGGAGCGGATGGCACATCCGCAGGGCCCGGGAGAGCACAGTGAAGTGGAGCACGCAGCTGGAAGGAGCGGTGCCGAGCGGATTGCCTAGGCGGATGAAAACAATGCAGAGCGGAAGCCTAGCGGATTGCAGTTGTTCACTGCGCCATGTGGGAGGATGCATTGCGGTCAGCCCCGCGGAATAG
>BHFT01053441.1:0-14657 GCA_004320025.1 Laticauda laticaudata
ATTTTTAAAAGAATGGGCTTTGCCTTTGAACAATGCCCAGGAAGGTGGCGACAGGAGCGCCTGAAGCTGAGTGTCTCTGCCGGGTTCCAGTTGCAGAGAGGAGCCCTGACCAGCCCCGAATGGCTGCGCCAAATGCTGTGTGGCTGCGCCAAATGCCGTGGTGTTGCTCCAAATTCTGTGGTAGCACGGAGAGAAGGGAAAGCAATGGTGGTGGAAGGTCTCCCGATATGAAGTGTCCCACCAATGCTGAGGTCAACATCCAAGCCGTCACCGCCCTCCAGCCTGAGGATGCAAGGGGGGGAATTAAGTCACCATGGAAAAGATGGCCTAGCCATTTTTTCAGGGCACAAAAACAAATAAGACCTGGCCTTATTATATGAGAAACATGGTATCTTTCTTTCTTCCAATTTAATATTGCAGCCACGTTGAGCTGTACAGAAATAAAGACCTAAGAAAAAAATAGACAAACATAGGAGAAATTGGGCAGATCACCAGAGAGCACTCTAAGGTAAAGATCTCTAGATGGGATTAAAATGAAAGGGTCCTTAGATCAGGAGTCTCCAACTTTGGCAACACTGGCAACTTTAAGACTTGTGGACTTCAACTCCCAGAATTTCCAAAGTTGCCAAGGTTGGAAACCCCTGCCTTAGATGACCAGCATCAAGAGAAAATTGCTGCAGAATCAGTTTACTGATGAAATTGTTGTGAAAAGGTTCATTGCCACAGTGAGAATTCTTTCTACGCAAACCCTTCCATGGTGTGACATTTCAGATGAGCTTATTTCTCAAATTGAGAAGAATTCTTTAAAATTATGGAACTAATCTTGTTGATATTATATTCCAGGAGCATCTAAGAAGAGTCACCATTTAGGAAATCTTTATAACAGAATAGTAGAGTTTGAAGGGACCTTGGAGGTCTTATAGTCCAACCCCCTGCTCAGTCAGGAGACCATATTCCACTCCAGAGAAATGGCTGTCCAGTCTCTTTTTAAAAGCCTCCAGTGATGAAGCACCCATAATTTTTGAAGGCAAGCCGTTCCACTGGTTAATTAATATACAACTCCTGGAAAAATAATTAAAATGAGACATTATATTTATTGAAAATGAAAGTGAAATAGAAGATTTCAAGTGCCAGATTGTGCCAGATTTCAAGTCAGCAAAACATTATTATTCTGAACTATATATTTGATGTCAGCCATAAGGAACAAATGGCTGAATGGTTTATTTTAAACATAAACAGAGTGTGGGGAAAATATGTTTCTAGTGGGTAGTATCAGAATGTATTTTCCATAATTTATTGACATGGATATCTCAGTAGCTGTTAGGAGAAATGTGGGAATGTAGAAGATGTAGGAATAATAACACCTGACATGAGATAACTAAAGGCTATGATAATAGTGCCAGCATGGAAAGAATGAACATAAGAGTACACAAAAGGATTTAAGTGATGCTGTATCAACTTCTAGTGATGCTGCTGATCATTTTAATGCAAGCTGAAGAATCTATGTCATTTTCTTTGCACAGTCTGATTGCTGACAAATATTGACAACTGGGAATATCCTTTCTGAAACCAAAACCAGCAAGTGTGATAAGAATGGAAAATCAAGTAGAGGCAATGAAGTTAATCAAATACTAAATTGGAAGCTTCCTTTCCATTTCTGGAGGATAATGTTTCAACAGGAACTGTAGCAGAAGGAAATAGAATAATCAGAAAACATATACCAAATTTCATGTGTTGTGTTTGAGCTACCAGTTGAAATAAACCTTGCAAGTGAGATGCTCTAAGACACTGGCCTTGATATATCTGGAGTGACAAAATAACAAAGCAAAGCCAGGCCTAGTCTTACTGGTTAGATGAGGGGTTTCAAAGGGATTTGAAAATGTTCTGAAAAGTAGCCAGAAATTCTCAGAGGAATTTCACACTGAAATATTTCACCATTCATTCAAAAATAGAAGAGCCACTGAAGGAGAACACTTTGATTAAAAGACAGGATAATCCCATATGAGCTACCAAACAGCAATTCACAACTGAAATCCTCTACCAGCTGCTATTACAGTAAGTTGAAGAATGTTTCCTGCAGTTCTAGAAATATAGTAGTATAACTGCAGTATGATATGATTTTTCACTTTCTCTGAAAAAGATTTATGTCAATAATGCTTACTTTGGTCTAGTGGTTAAGGCAGCAGGCTACAAACTGGGAGACCATGAATTCTAGTCCAACCTTAGGGCCCGGTGCCACTGGTCAACGGACGCAAAACATATGCATAAAGGACACAACAGATGAGCAAAATTTCGGGGGTGGCTCCATCCGTTGTCATCCGCTCCAAAAAGTGGCAAAAATTTGCATAAACAGAATAGAAAAGAACGGACGTGGTAGTATGTAGCGGGGATGTTAAACAGATGTTCATAGGAAGCCTAAGAGGATGGAAGCGGATGACACCTCTGAAGGGGTTCCGGGAGAGAATTTCGAAGCAGACACATAGCAGATGAAGCGGATGCATCATTATCCTAAAGGAAAGAAAGGGGATGCCATGCGGATGTATATCGGATGCAAACCGTTCACTGCGCATCCTTTCTATTTCCGTGCTACTAACGCTGTGTAGAACGTTCTGTGTACCTTTTGTTTCCTCCCTCTTTCCGTTTTCAGCTGCAGCAGATGTGAGTTGCAAGGATGCCCAGAGGTTGCAGAGAGAGATACAGTGAACATTTAACAGATGATAAACAGACATAGAACATTTGTTGCTCACATGTCGCGGATTTACATTGTACACGCGGAAAGGTCATCCGTTCACAAAGTTTTTGTGCAGCTCAAAACTTCTTGCGTGGATGAAATCGCAGTGGACGGATGCTTGATGGATAGAGCTTGATGGATAGATGCTTGATGGATAGATGAACATGTATGCAATGAGTACACAATGGATGCATAGTGTTTTCCAATGGATGGCAAGCTTTTTTTTAACATTTTACATCCTCTTTGCATCCGTAAGTCAGTGGACAGGGCCTTTAGCCATGAAAGCCAACTGGGGACTTTGGGCCAGTAACTCTTTCTGAGCCAAATCTACCTCACAGGATATTGTAATAGAGAAAATAGGAGGGGGAAGGTGTGTCGGATATGTTTGCCACCTTGAATTATTTGTAAAATAATAATGGTGGTATACAAATAAAATAAATACATTAGACATGAAGTTGAAACAGGATGTGATGTCATATGCAATGTCAATGAGGATTAATTGAAATATCTTTCAACATACTTTTCAGCAGAATCAGCTTCAAAGCTATCCTGTAATATATAGTACACACACAAATAAGATGACCATGCAATTTGAAATCACAGAATAGGAATAAACTCCAGATTATTGTCCCCCATTTCATGGAACTCAAAAATGCTACTAGATTCCCTCAATTCCTAAAAAGTCATGGCAGGTTATGGCAGTATTTTTATGTCCAAACAGATCCACATTCACTACAGATTTCTCAAATGGGCATGGAAATAAAAACATCACAGAACTTCTAATAAGAAAAAACAACTGAAAATAATTCTGGTTATTGGAACTCCATAGCACCATTCAAATAATAGTGGAATACGTCCCATTTTTCTTGACTTTCCTGGGTACCCTAATTCTTTGATTTGCTTTCAAAACAGTCTCTTGTTTTATAGCAGAGAAAACCAGGAGCCTTTTCCACTCAACTGCAACAAGATTTTATAATGAATCTCAGTCATTGGATTTCTGGACATGATGCCGTGCAGGTATAATGCAAACCCTTTACTTCTACACAGTGAACTGAGGCTTTCAAAAACCTTTGTTTTATTCCTTTGGACAAGTTCGTGCTGCATGACTTGCTGAGAGTTATTGTTGTTTTTCTTCAAAAAGTCGAAATGTCTTTTAATGTGGCATGCTATAGAACAATCAACTCTGCTGACATCCAGAACTATTTTCAATAGAGCCCATAAGGGTTTCTCAAGCAAGGAAAATAATACTGTAGTTGTGAATCAACCTACTTTCACCCTAGTTTTCACAGAAATGGCAATATTTTCTAACAATTATAGTGCTATGGACTATTGAGAAAATGAGTAAAAAATGAGTATATATAAGTATATGGTGGTGATGAAGATGGTGGTGGTGGTGGTGGTGGCTGCCAGCTCTTTAGCTGGTACTGGACTTCATATGCATCAAGTTTTTCCCAAGAACCTAGGGTATCATAATGTATTGGCATAGGATATGTGCAAATCCAAGTTATAGTTGACACAAACAATTGCTTCTTAATTCTGTTTGATAAAGAGTCTAATATAATTATGGTTATGATCAAAGTTTTTGTTCCTCACTTAGACAATTCTGCCACATATCACAATCCTTTATTAGGGTTTTTGAGGTTATTTTTTTTAGTTCCTTGCAAAGGACTCTTGTCTTCATTGCACAGTATGCAGAACTGTCTTTGGTGGTATACGTTAGAAGCAGGGATGGGTTTCTACTAGTTCACACCTATTCATTAGAACCGGTTGTTAACATTCTAAGCAGTTCAGATAACCAGTTGTTTGAAGAAATTATTGGCCTAATCTTGTGAGGAAGGCAGGAAGGAAACATTCTGGTGTTGCTTACAGAAACTGCCTCTCCGTTAACCCTTATTACATTCTTGGCAGGACTAGACTTCCTGTCTCAGGAACTTCTCTGTAGTTTTTTTCCCTCCTTTGCTGGTACTTTGCTTGTGTGGAGTGACCATTCAAAGTTATAATGGCACTGAAAAAAGTGACCATTTTTCACACTTATGACTGTTGCAGCATCCCCAAAGACATGAAAGGCCAGGCAAAGAGATGTGTGTGAGTGATATTGAGTTAGCCAATAACATGACCTCCAAGCCACATCCATTCAGTCACATGACCACCAAGCCATGCCCACCAACTAAGCCACACCCACAGAATCAGTTGTTAAAAAATTTGAATCCCATCCCTGGTTAGAAGTCCTCCTTATAGCCAATCTTAGCTGAAATGCCAGAATTATTTATTTGTTTGTTTGTTTGTTTATTTCATTTATATTGCTGCCTATTCGCCCATGGCAACTCGAGGTAGCTTACACAATGCAAAACAAAAAATAAAAACAATAAGAGCTAACAAAAAGAATCAAATAAATTAGTAAAGTACAATAGAACAAAATCTGGGAAAACAAAAACAAAAACAAAAAACAACCCCCACCTCTGACGAGAGTGGATCACACTAGCCATTTGATGGGTTCCATCCCTCTCTGGGTTCCCTAGTTCTGCTGGCAAAACCAGGTCTTCAGTGCCTTTCGGAATAGTATTAATGAGGTGACCATTCTAATCTCTGGGGAAATGATGTTCTAGACAGACGGAGCCACCACAGAGAAGGCCCTTCTAGATTCCACCAGGTGTATTTCCCTCAGGGGTGGGACCCACAGCATTCCCTGCCTCCGTGCTCTAATGGGTCGGGTAGATTATACCCTTAATAAAGAGTTTGCACCAAATTGAAATTAGCTGATGTCAATTTTCATAAGAGTTCTCTCTCTCTCTCTCTCTCTCTCTCTCTCTCTCTCTCTCTCTCTCTCTCTCTGTGTGTGTGTGTGTGTGTGTGTGTTTCTCTGTCTCTCTGTCTCTCTCTCCCTTCCTCCCTCCCTCTCTCTTTCTCTGAAACACACAGGAGAAAAAACATACATTTCTCATGTAATATTTAGTTTGCCCTTCCTGTCATAAATGATAGATTCAGAGGGATTTCCCTAATCTTGATTTTTAAAGACTACTTTCTTATTTTCCCTTTTCACCTCAGTGCTACACATCCCAATTTTTCTTTGCTCATTCCAAGGATTTATTTATCTCAAACTTTTCAGTGTTGACTGGGAATGGTAGGAGTAGCAGTTCCAATACCTTTGAAAAATATTAGATGAAAGAAGCTGATTTCCATCTGACAATGGAAATAAATGAGCAATGGTTGTATCCACNCATCCCAATTTTTCTTTTCTCATTCCAAGGATTTATTTATCTCAAACTTTTCAGTGTTGACTGGGAATGGTAGGAGCAGCAGTTCCAATACCTTTGAAAAATATTAGATGAAAGAAGCTGATTTCCACCTGACAATGGAAATAAATGAGCAATGGTTGTATCCACTAGCCATCTCTTCTTTAAGTGTGAAAAACAAAAATGGTCAGGAGATCTTTTGAAGGGGAAATGAACAACTCAGACAAATATGGCAGTTGCTGCTCGACTTTGCCAAAATAGAGAAGGGGAAAGGTTTTATTTTATAAACTATGGTAGAGATAAGTATTTATGGCTCAGATAAGGCTTGCAGGCTGCACTTAGACTTCATAACTTAATTCAAGTTTTTCATTATTTTTTATTTCCACAATCCACCTAAAAGCTCTGAAATGCCATATCTAGATGGCTCCTTGAGGTCATTTCCACTAGTATTGTGATATATTACATACATACACACACACACACAACCAATTTTTGAGATACAAGTACCAGAGTAGTAGATAGTATACCTATTATAATGGGGAAAAAAACACCCTATTGTATGCCTGCTATTATCTGAAAGATCAAGACAGGAACAGATTGTGATGAAGATAATCTGCAGCAGAAGTGATATTCAGCAGGTTCTGACCAGTTCTGGAAAACCAGTAGTGGAAATTTTGAGTAGTTTAGAGAACCAGCAAATACCTCCTCTGACTGGAGATTTTACAGTATTCTTCCCCTGAAACACCCACCAAGCCATGCCCACAGAACCGGTAGTAAAAAAAATGAATGCCACCACTGATCTGCAGTATATGGTCACTAAAACAGTAATGACTTGATAGCATATAATCAATCACTCAATGCCTGCTATTAAAAAAAAAAACTTTTTTGCATGCTGGAGATCTAGTCAATGCAAAGTATATATAAGTTAAGACAAGAATAGTTGGGCTGAAGGACACACAATCTCCTGAAGCCCTCAAGGTTTATTTTTACAGTTCCTGGAGCCCCTTCTGGCTAGAATTACTGAAAGCAGCAGCATGGTTCTCCATCATTTTGAAGTAGGAAAAAAAACAACAACTAAAGGATGTTTTAGTTAACCAAAAAAATAAAAACAAAGAAAGTCATCTAAATTTCTCCTCAAAGCTTACACACACACACACACACACACACACACACACACACACACACACACACACACTTCCTATTCCTGTGGATATCAGTGGCATGGGTCCTATACACTGTGGTTCTTGATCTTAAGGCAGTCATTAATTACAAAAGGTTTCTCAATGCCTTTTTAAACATAAACTGCTTCTCACTGAACAGTAACTATAGCAATAATTATCCTTTTTATGAAAGGACATCAGAACATTATTTGAAAAGTATATCCAAACAGACTGGGGATCAGAGAAGAGTGCTCAGATGCAAAGACACAACACAAGAAGCATTTCTTACATGCAGTTCAGACAATGTATTTGCAAGGAAGAAGTATAGAAGGTGATTTTATCCATGCCAGGAAAATGAGAAGATTTCTTTGTATATTCACAGGACTGAAATAGGCAGAAGAACAAAGAGCAGGCATTTTTGATCACAGAATGGTTGAAGGAAACAAACTTCCCTCATGAATTACTAAGGAGACTATTTACTCAACTCACATAATGTGCAATAATAAAAAGGGAAGGGAATTACTATTCAGACTTTTAAACTTTGGAAGCAGACTATTTCAAACAAGTTCAGACAAGGTTGCCAAGTGAATAGATAATAAATGGTGTTGTCAGCATCTATACACTACACCCAGGTGTGGGACTCAATTTTTTTAAAAACTGGTTCTGTGGGCATGGCTTAGTTGGTAGGTGTGGCTTGGTGATCATGTGACTGGCTGGGCGTGGCCAACTCAACATCACTCACATTGAGGCACGCATCTCCTCACCTGGCCTCTCGTGACTGTGGGGATGCTGCAATAGTCGTAAGTGTGAAAATCGGTCATAAGTCACTTTTTTCAGTGCCATTGTAATTTTGAATAATCACTCCACACAAGCAAAATACTAGCAAAGGAGGGAAAAAAACTCCAAAGAAGTTCCTGAGACAGGAAGTCTAGTCCTGCCAAGAATGTAATAATGGTTAACAGAGAGACCGTTTCTGTAGCAACACCAGAATGTTTCCATCCTGCCTTCCTCACAAGATTAGGCCAATAATTTCTTCTAACAACCGGTTCTCTGAACTGCTTAGAATGTTAACAACTGGTTCTACCGAATAGGTGCAAACCTGTAGAATCCCACCCCTGACTACACCATCTATCTATACAGGAGGGTTGTTACAGCCATGGGATGCAAAGTTGAAAGAATAAGTTACACGGTCATATACATAAGCAAGAAAATGCTTGAAGGAATTAAACCTGAATTGAAGAGCTTCTTAATATTAAAACATGCATGGAGGTATTTCTTGCGTATACTTTTGATGTCATTCTATATTAAACACAGCAATATTTTATTAAAAAATCTGGCAGTTGATAAGGATGATGAAGATAATGAGTTGTCCTTTCTAAGTAAAATTTCAGAGTGCTATCTTACATTTTCTTCTTAGTAATATTGAAGTCACCAGCTAATTTTTAAAAACTAGATATAGCTCATGAAACATTCAGAAGACTGAACAAGGAAGTATGTTGAAGCATCGGCATATAATATTCAAAATGAGAAAAAGTCACTGAAATAGCACCCTCATTTGTGTTTTCAACAAGCAGAACAGCTTTTGTTAGAAAGTTTCATTAATGATCAACAAATAATTAGTGTCATGGAAGTCATATTACATGGAATTACAGCACCTGGCTTTTTCTGGCATATCATAACACCTAGCTCTTCACTATTGTGTTAAATTATAAAAACTGATTGCAACTGAGACTTCCTTGCTTTGTTAACAAGGAAGATAACATCATTATGTTTACAAAGAATACAACATTAGGCTAATGATTGTCAAAACAGCTGTACTAGCTTCATCAATTAAACATTTGAAACTTGGCTTCCAAGGTTTTTTTATCACAATACTTGGCCTCTTTATAAAGACGTAATCCTCATATATATGAGAGAAAGAGAATAGGAAGAAATTATAAAAAAGTGCAGGAAAACAAGAAGAAAAAATAAAGAAATGAGTGAACATAATAAAGAAATTATATATGTATGTATGTGTGTGTAATTTCCAAACTTCATGAGCAAATTTAGTGGCTTTTTACCACCTATGATGTTACAATCAAATATCTCTTCATCCAGTATCCCATCTCTTATCTATACATAAATCCATGAAGCAAGGATGTCAAATGCATGTTGTCAAGGCAGTGTCACATGACATATCGGGACTTTTTTCCCCTTCACTAAACCAGCTGTGGGTGTGCCCAGCATGTGACACATCCAGCTTAGGGCTGGGAGTTTTACAGACCTGCCTTAAAGCAACATCTTTTCAGTTATAAAGGGTTGTCCACTGGGAGATTGTGAATTAGGACTGTAACCTGATGATCTGATACTGATATAGGGAGATGGGGGGTGGGGGGGGTGGAAAGGCCCATTAATAGATATGGATGTCAGCTATTTTTCCCTCCCAATGGCACTGCAGTGGTTCCTAGAATATGTCAGATATGAAAAAGGTATAGAAGGCAATATTCCCATACCACATGTGAGAAATCTGTACCTCTTTTTCCCCCAGGTTTTGTGAGAACATCTTTGCCTATGGAGCATTCTGCAGGGAAACTAGAAAATGGCATGCACAGAACTTATAATGTGTGTGTAACTCCACCACTGTAGGACAATATGTCACTTTTGAAGTCCCTCAGTGGTCTTATCAGTGAAGGCAGGAGCATTCTTTTTAGCTATAAAATCCGAAAATGTATCCTAATAGGGTAGTTTTCCTATGAGAACTCTTTGAGAACCTATTTTAAAAATGAAACCCACATTAAAATGAAATTCTGTTGCCTGCTCTCAAGAGAAAGTGTATATTTACCTAAACACATACACAATACACATATGCACATGCTATATACATACATATGTATTGTTGTGGTTAGCTGGAAGCTGGTGTGGATGGCTGAGGAGAGTGAGGACTCAGATGAGGGACCAGGACCATTAGGGAGTGGATTGCTGCCTTCAGAGATTGTGGGGGCTGGTAGCAGTGATGAGGAGGTTCCTGAGGAGCCTGTGCCAAGTGTGCATGCGTGCAGGCCTGCTCGCAGGAAAGAGCAGCTGCAGCAGCACAGGTGACTTGGGGGTAAGGCTGCAAGGTAATGACCCCTCCTTCAAGAAGATAAAGCCAGCTATGGATCGGACATTCTTTGTAGGAAGCAAAAACATTTTGAAACTCCAGCCGTGGACATTGCAGTATCTTAAGTTGGTATTTGAAGACTCTTGTGTTGTAAACTATTTCTTATCTGTTATTCTTGGTAGCCTCGCACATTTTTGGTGAGGCTTGTGCTTATCAAAGTTGATTAGTTTGCAGTAGTCTTTTAACCAGGGATTTGTAAGAATTATTAAAAGGTTTCTGTTCCCTTTGGTTCGTGTTTGTTTTATTGGAAAAGGGTTTGGGTCAGAACATGTATCTGCAAAACGCACACACACACACACACACTGCTCAAAAAAATAAAAGGAACACAAAAATAAGACATCCTAGATCTGAATGAATGAAATATTCTTATTAAATTACTTTTGTTCTTTACATCAGTTGACTGTGGTCTTGATAAAATCAAACAAAACATTATCAATGGAATCAAATTTAGCAACCCAATGAAGGTCTGGATTGTGGAGTTACAAGACATCTCAAAATTTAAAGTGGAAAAAAACACTACCAGGCTGGATCCCAACTTTTGGATGTAAATGTCCCTTACAAAAAGTCAAAATGAAGGCTCGTAGTGTGTGTAGGTCCTCCCGTGCTGTATGATCTTTCTAACAACACTGGGCATGCTACTGAATGAGGTTGGCGGAGATGTCCTCCCTGGAGGGGATCTCCTCCCGGAAGAAACATACCTGGACTAAAGATCCTCCAACTCAATGAACAGTTCGTGGTAAACAACATGGCGTATGGTGAATGGAGCGAGAAACACACGATGTCCCAATATCTGTGCTCAATTGGATTCAAGGTCCTGGGGGAAAGGGTGGGCCAGTCCAAGCAATCAAAGGGTGACCTTCATCTTGCCGAGGAGACTGCAGACACACTCCACATGAGGGTTAGCATTATCTTGAATTAGGAGGAAGCCAGGGCCAACCGCCACCAACATAATGGTTCCTACAAGGGGCTCTGAATAGGATCTCAATTCAGAACCTAATGGCAGTCCAGGCTACGCTCTGGAGAGCAACAATGGAGGGGCTGTGTCGGCCCCCTAAAGAAATGCCACCCACATCCATTACTGAACCCACTGTCAAACTGGGTCGATGGCTGGGATGTTGCTAGGCAGTATAGTTCCATCCATGGTCCTCCATACCTGTCACGTCGCTGTCACATGGTGCTTCAGTGTGAACTGCGTGTGTTCAATCCTGTTGAAGGCAACAGGGTGGCCAGTTTGCCAGTCCCTTGCAGTTCTCTGGCCAATGCCAGCATTTCCTGCATGATGTTGGGCTGTAAGCACAATCCCCCCACCTGTGGACGTCAGGCCCGTCATACCAAGGCGCTCATGGGAACTGTTTTCTGACCATTTAAGCAGCAATGCCGATTTGTGGCCTAGCGTGGAGTCATTTTTGCAGGGCGTCTGACAGTGCTCAATCTAGTTCTCTTCATCCTTGCAGCAAAGGCGGAGGTATGGTCTGACTGCTGGCGTGTTCGCCCTCCTAATGGCCTCCCTCCAACAATCTTCCTGATGACGCAGGGAGTGCCCTTCCAATGCTCTGGACACTACGCTGACAGACACAAGTAAAACCTTCTTGCCACAGGCCTCGCATGAACGTGGCCCATCCCTGGAGGAGCTGCAACTACCTGAGCCACTTGTGTGGGGTTGTAAATCTCCATCTCATGCTACGCACCAGAGATAAGCTACCCACCAGCATTCAAAACATGATCAACCCATCCAGCCAGAAAGGCATAGGAACTGAGAGTGGTCTGTGGTCACCAACCTGTATAGCAACCCCTTTATTGGGGATGTCCTTGACCTAAAGTGGCCCAAGCGTTATCCACTGTTGTCTATTCCATTTGCACAACAGCATGTGAAATTGATTGTCAATCAGTGTTGCTACCTATGTGGTCAATTTGAGTTCACAGAAGTGTGATTGACTTGGAGTTACATGGTGTTATTTAAGTGTTCCCTTTATTTTTTTGAGCAATGTATATTTATCACTATCCATTTTGAATACATAGTGGAAAAATAAAACCTAAGAGTTCAAAGACTTGTCCAGAGAATTTAGTTTGTGAGAAATCTTCATTAATCCTCAAATTTCAGAAAGAGATCTCTGGAGATGCAACTCTTCTTACTCACTTTTAAGATGCTATTTAAAATAATCTACATTTTTCCTACCAGTTCTCATTCATCCATATGAAGAAAAATTGATGGAAAGAATGCTTTCAAAGGAAAAACAAAACAAAATCCTTCTGGTAGAATCCTTCTGGTAAAATCCGTCTTGGGTAGACTGTGGAATCATTGCATTGATTCAGTTACAAGACAACTATGGAATGCATGAAATGAATCCCATCTTTCTCTGTGTAATTAATTCTGCAGTTGTGTACAATTCTTATGAGGAGTTATGCCTGATTTGAAGTGCAAAAAATCTGGAAGACCATTAAATAGCAGCTAAGACAAAGCTCTAATTTTTCATTGCCACCTAATGGTTGCCCAGAATTTTACAGCTGGGATCTGGAAAACCTACCTCTCACTTCAGATAAATCTCAAGGGAAGGAAGGCTTCATGATCAAGCTCCTCTAACATGACTTTTTTCTGAGCAGTTGTAGTTCTAATGTAAGTAGTTAGTTCCTGCAAAAGTGCACTCTTGCCTTTGAGTACCTAGGTATTTCTCCCTCTCTTTGAGAAATTCTGAGTTGTTTATCCTGTGTTTTTCTGCAAAATATTTAAAGAATCTGAAACAAACCCATACGCCTAAATTTACTTTTTTTCAGCTTCTTTTATTGGTGTGATGTTTTCTTGTAGTTTTGTTGTTGAGGATGGACGATTGGCTTTATATTAAATATATTGAGGATTGGCTTTATATTAAATAAATAAGCAAGCAAGTCTGAGCTTATTTTATACATAAGATAGTGTATCTTATAAGTAGGATAACATTTTAACATCTGTTTTAGTTTATAGATGCAAATGGAGGGGGAAAGCATTTAGCGATCATCTACTTAAGAATGAAGACTCTAAAGAGAATAAAACGGTGGTGTTTAGTTCAAGGGAAACTTAGAGATTCTTTACAATCTGCACTTGAATGGATTTTCTTTAATGGATTTCCTTATTAGTTTACAAGAGCAGGTCTCATAATGGCAAGGGTGCTGTTTAAGCAAGCAATAAAATTTATTAACTTTTAGAAGCATCAAATGTTCCTCTGGGGACCAAGGCGGTACAAAAACATTACTCAGAATGCAAATCACAGCCTATAAAATACAGGGATTCGATGGTAGTTATTCCTGTTTGTCCACCTGTCTGTTTAACTTTGTTCATCTACTTCAAATTAATTAAATTGTTGTCAGTCTTGGTGCTTGCAACAGGAACAAGAAATGGGAATAGTGATCAAACTGAAGTAGAAGTGAGCTAGAAACAGTCACAATTTTATTGGCAAAAACCTGTTGTGTGGACATCAAGCTCTCTTTGCTCCCCATTATTTGATATATAGATCCCTGATGTGTGAGGAACCAGGGTAGAATGTTATATCGACTATGTATCCTAAATATATCTTAGTATAACAGGACATGATGAATTCCTATAATCTTGCTCTCTGTTGCAGAGAACTGTAATTACTGTATGCCCACAGGAATAACTGTGTGTAAATTGGGTAGTCATATAAATCTATGTAACAAATAAATAAATTGTAGCCCTAAACCACTGAAAGGCACAAATTATCTAACTTGGCTATATCTTTTTAATCTCATGCAATCATATGAAAAGAATTTCCTTTTTTGCCAATGGCATGGAGAAGAAACTGTAGATTCAGAACACAAGAAGACTCTTCATATTTAATAAGATCATTGATCAACCTACATTATCTCAACCAACAAGCAGAAATTCTTCAGAGATTTTGACACGGATGTTTTCTTAGAGTTGTCCAGCCTAGTTGTGTAGGTTCCTACAAATCAAAGCCATTTATTTACACAGAGAAAGATGAGGTAGAACTTGCAGGACTTCTTGATGTGTCTCATATTTCAGTCTCTGATGGTACCTACTTAAGGCAATCAGCCTTCTAAACATTTGATTACCTCACACTTTTAAAGAGATGCAACCTTCTCACTTCTCTTTCCACTTTTCCTCATCATCAGTTATCTTACTTATCAATCTATTTGCCAAGTGAGGAATTTCATTTCTTCACTTGCTTTTTTTATTAAGACATGATGAAAAGCCACAAACCTGCTGGTTTTTAGTCATCTTTGTCAGACTGTACCCAGTCATCATAGGAAAGCAAAACAACAAAATAATCTAGAACAATGCAAAAACCTGATGTTTTGTTTATCCTGTTGTAGAAAGGGAACTTCATGAGGACAGTGGTGTCACCCAGAAAGGAAAAAGGCCCAGGGGGAACATTAAGGCC
>BHFT01053442.1:5522-60842 GCA_004320025.1 Laticauda laticaudata
CCCCCCCCCCCCCCAAATGGCAAAATTGTCACCTACAATCCAAATTCCATTTACTGCAAAAAATCTTCATAAATTGATGCATTCCAATTTGGGGGCATGTTACTCAGCATCATGTCCTTATTTCTCTTCTCTTGGAACATAGAATAGTAGAGTTCAATAGGATCTTGGAGGTCTTCTAGTGCAACCCCTTGCTTAAGCATTACCATTTCTGATAAATGGTTGTCCAGTCTCTTTCTGAAAGCCTCCAGTGATGAAGCACCCACAACTTCTGAAGGCAAGCTGTTCCATTGGTTGATTGCTCTCACAGTTAAGAGACTTCTTCTTAGTAGGTTGCTTTTTTCCTTGGTTAGTTTCCATCATTTGTTTTCTGTCTTACCTTTATTGGTGCTTTGGAAAACAGCTTGATCCCTCGACTTTGTAGGAGCCCAACAAATATTGGAAGATTGCTATCACGTGTCCCGTAATTCTTCTTTTCTCTAGATTAGACAGCTCCTGCAACTATTCTTCAGCACCCCCCCCAATCATTCTTGTTGCTCTTCTCTGCACTCTTTCCAGAGTCTCAACATCTTTTTTGTATTGTGGTGACCAGAACTGGATGTAGTACTCCAGGTGTGGTCTTAATAGGGCTTTGTAAAGCATGATAACTTCGCATGATCTTGATTCTATCCTGCTCAAAACTCAAAATAGAATTCTTAAAATTCTATTAATAATAACATGGATATTAAACCAAAATGTGACAATCACAGAACAGAACCAAATTATTTATGTCAACATCCCTTCAAATACATTTTACTTGTAACATGAAAATACTGACACTTAATCTTTCTTCAACATCTGATTTACATAATGAAAAAGAATCTTTTTTCAGATGACACTGTTCATCTGAAGACCATAAAAGACGTATTTAACATTTTTTTTAAAGGCAAGAGGGTTGATTTGTTAAAACATGGCAATCCAACTCTTCCTTTCAACCCTCTTGCAAGATTAACAACATTAGTAGTAATTTTAAAAGTAATTTTCAACTGTCTATGGAAATCAGCCAAAGATTTAAACTCATCTAAGACATTAGTCAATACAACAAGTAATTTGGGAGTTTCAGAACTTGTTAATACATCAGGACCAAATTAAGAAGTCAAGAGATATTGAAATTGAAAATAGTGCCATTAGCTGTTTTAGGCCTCTTGTAAATGTGCTCCTCTGTATTTTCGTGTCTCTATCTCTCTTGTTCTGCAGTTTTGAACTTTATTTATTTTTCAGTGTTTATAGATTCTGGGTGCTGGGTAACAAAATACAAATGGCAAGGCACGTACCTTAATGAAAAATATCAATGCATAATAGAATACCTTTATTGTCATTGCATTCCACAAATACAATGAAATTTGAGAGCTACTCCAGCACAGTTCCCCAAATACCACATCCAATCACACTATAGAGTATTTAAAAATTAAAATAATTAATAATAATTAAAAACCTAGTCTAAAACCCATCTAAAACATGTAGTAAGTTAAATCGTTTAAAAATGCCACTATATACATAGGACTAAATCACAAATGCGCTGTTTGATTCAAGACAATTACTGCCTTGGAAAAGAAACTGTTTCTCACGCTATTAGTCCTCATTTTAAGACACCTATAGCGTCTCCCTGATGGTAACAGTTTGAAATATGAGTGACCAGGGTGAGATGTGGAGATTTTTAGTGCTCTTAGAGAGGAGTCTGGTCCTCACAAAGAGAAGGTTTCTTCTTTCTCTCGTTGACTACTAAAAAACACGACACAAATATTGAGAGACCTCGTAGAAGTTATCCGCTGCAGATCATCCAGCATACAATCATAACAACACTACCTATCATTTTGGTCCATAAACTAGAGCCAAAGATATGCTGGAATAGTGTAATTTTTAATGTGCCTGAAGCACAGAGAAAAGGTGGTGTCGGCTTCCAAGGCATGGGATGACTTTTGAGAAGATCCATCCTCCACTTCTCACCCCATAATTTCTTGAGGCGTAGAGATTCACTAAGAGTCTCACTCAAGAAGTTTGATTTGGGACAAGCAGATATAATTCGGACAACTGCCTTGCCTGGTATGTCCTATAGATTCTGTGCTATTGAAGACTTTGCAGATAGTACCTGACAGCCAGTTTGTTACAGTGGTTTAGGTGCCAGGCTAGAAACTGGAAGATTATGAGTTCTAGTCCTGCTTAGTTATGAAGACAGTTGGGTGATCTTGAGCCATTCACTCTCTCCCAGCCCTTGGAAGGAGGCAAAGGCAAAGCACTTCTGAAATCTTGCCCCCCAAAAACCCTTCAGGGACTTAGAATAGAGTAACAGTTGGAAGGGACCTTGGAGGTCTTCTAGTCCAACCCCCTGCCTTGGCAGGAAACTGTACACCACTTCAGACAAATGGTTATCCAACATCTTTTTTAAAAAAAACTTCCAGGATTGGAGCATTTACAACTTCTGGAGGCAAGTTGTTCCGCTGATTAATTGTTCTAACTGTCAAGAAATAAAATAGAACAGAATGGAATTCTTTATTGGCCAAGTGTAATTGGACACAAGGAATTTGTCGAGGACTACCTACACGACGACTTTAGAATTGGTGCTTTTCTGCTACAACGGATCAAACTACTTGCAGTAGTTGCCTTTTCTTTTCTTTTGGTAGATTATAAAGATAAATGGGAAAAATATATCATTTAAAATGTGTGAGAATTAACCTATCCCCTTCAGCACTTCATATCTGCAGTGGAAGTAAAATTCCCACTAACATTTCATACTTCCTTGATCAGACAAGATGTACGCGTTCCAAGCTGTGTCTCAACACCTCCCTCATATTTTTAAAAGCTACAGATCATCTTCCTGATAAAACAGATTTTGTAAGAAGTTGAATCTCTCCTGGGCTCTCTTGGCACCTCTATCTAAGATAGATAGATAGATAGATAGATAGATAGATAGATAGATAGATAGATAGATAGATAGATAGATTCCATCCACCTATCAAAGTGAAATACCACTCATGTATCACCACAAAATCTCCAGAACCGTAAAGCCTACAAACTTGAAATGTTTGTTCCTCTTGGCTTCTAAATGCTTACGAAGAAAGGATTTTTCAAAATGACCACCAGAGCATTAGTATTTCCTATATTATTATTATTATTGGCTAGTATACATAAATATATATAAAAGTTGAGACTCTGCAAAGAGTACAGAGAAGAGCAACAAAAATAATTAGGGGGCTGGAGGCTAACATAAGAAAAACAATTGCTGGAATTGGGAATGTCTAGTTTAATGAAAAGAAGGAGTGGGGGTGACATGATAGCAGTGTTTCAATGCTTGAAGGGCTGACACAAAGAAGAGGGGAGGGGGGGTCAACCTAATTTCCAAAGCACCTGAAGGCAGGATAAGAAACAATGGATGGAAACTAACCAAGGAGAGAAGAAACTCAGAACTAAGGAGAAATTTCCTGACAGTGAGAAAAAATAACCACGGCTTGCCTTCAGAAATTGAGGCTTTTAAGAAGAGACTGGATAACCATCTGTTTGCAATGTACCATAGACTCTCCTGCTTCAGCAGGGGGTTGGATTAGATGACCTCCAAGGTCACATCCAACTCTGTTATTCTATGTCCTATCTTCTCCCTTTTGCACTTTCCACTAAGTGGATTTGGCAAGGCTGGAGAAAAAAACAACCACCACTCTTGGTCAGAGTAATGGGAATTTTAAGACACACAGTTATGGCATAGGTACAATAAATTGTCCCTGTACTATACTATGTTTGTAACAAGATGGGGGTGAAAATTACTTTCTTACACTATGGCATCTCCTGCTGCCAATTGTCCATAATTCTTTATTATGTTCCCTATGGGTCTGGAGCAATCATTTATGGACAGAATGACTTTAAATTTTACCTAAGATGGATGATTGTTGACATAAGTCTCCCAAGAAAAACCAGACTGGGAGGCCCTGCTCGTAGTTAATTCATGTCTTGGTCACTTCTTTAGATTACTATAATGCTCTCTATACATGGCTGCCTTTGAAGTACACTTAGAAGCTGGAGGTCTATATGCCTTAGTCTCCAGTCCCCTAATCATTCTGGTTGCTCTTCTCTGTACTTTTTCTAGAGTCTCAACATCTTTTTTATGATGTGGTGAACAAAACTGGATGCAGTACTCTAGTGGTCTTACTAAGACCACTTACTAAGACTTTATAGAGTGGTATTAGTACTTCCCTTGATCATGATTGTATCCCTCTGTTAATACAATTTAGGATTGCATTAGCTTTTTTGGCGGCTGCTGCACACTGCTGGCTCATATTTAGCTGGTTGTCCACTAAGACTCCAAGATCCCTCTCACAGTTACTGCTATTGAGCCTGGTTTCACCCAATCTATATGTGTACTTTTGGTGTTTCTTGCCTAAGTGTAGGAGTTTACTTTTCTCTACATTGAATTTCATTTTGTTAGATATGGCCCAGTGTTCTAGTCTGCCAAGATCCATCTGGATCTTCAGCCTATCTTCTTGGGTGTTAGCGATTCCTGCCAGCTTAGTATCATCTGCAAATTTGGTAAGCCCACCCTGATCTTGCTGGACCCTGGAGTTGCACCTCCTCAACTGCAGGACCTGCCCTAAGGGACAGCATTCCCCAGAGATTCAGATATCCCTAACTGTATTAGTCGTCTACAAAGCACTGATGACCTGGTTGTTTCGTTAGGCATTTAGGACAAATTATTATTCTTGGGCTCTGGGAGATTATCCGTGGCACAGCTAGACCTTGACTTAGCATCCAAAATGGGGACCAATTTTTTTTGTTGCTGCTAAGTAAGACAATTTTTCAGTCACTTTTGCTCCATTTTGTGAACTTTCTTGCCACAGTTGTTAAGTAAATCATTGCCCTTGTTAAGCTAGTGACATGGTTGTTAAGTGGAATCTGCCTTCCCTGTTGACTTTGCTTGTCAGAACGTCACAAAATGTGACCAAGTGACCCTGGGACACCACAGTGGTCATAAATACAGGCCAGTTGCCCAGTGCCTGAATTTTGATCACGTGAGTATGGAGATGTTTCTTTCGTTGTGTGAAAAAAATGGTCATAAGTCATCTTTTCCAAGTGCGGTTCTAACTTGGAACGGTCACCAAAAGAACTGTTGAAAGTTGAGGGCAACCTGACCTTTGTGTGTTTGAATCCTATAAGCATCTTGTGTGATGTGGGCTGCTATATAAATCATATATACAGAGGTGATATTCAGCAGGTTCTGACTGGTTCTCAGGAACTGGTAGAGGAAAATTTTAGTAGTTCGGAGAACTGGCAAATATCACCTCTGACTGGCCCCGCCCCCCTCTATTCTCCACCTCCTGAGTCCCAGCTGATTGGCTGGGTCTTCTTTGGTTGCCCTGCACAGGAGAACGGAGCTGGAAAGCAGGTTAGTGGGCTGGGGAGGGAATGGGATGTTGCAGTAACCTTCCCCTGCCACGCCCACCAAGCCACACCCACAGAACCAGTAGTAAAATTTTTTGAATCCCACCACTACATATATAGGTATGAGTGAATGAATCATTGTGACAACAACCTTCTATTATTAGATCTGAGCATGCATACAGAAGCCTGGCATGATGAAACGAATAGCTGCACTAGGCTAATTTTATAGCTATATTTGTAACGGCACCTACGGCTATTTTAACTGCTGATCTTTAGCAGAGGCCCAATGGACCATGATGCCTTCTGAAGACAAGAATGGAATCTGGCAACCTACCACTTTCAAAAAGCAGTTGGAGGGCAATTATGAGGCTCAGGAGAACACCAACTGATTGACAATCACTGTCATCCAAGGAAGGTTGAGGGCACTGAGGTGGAACTACTGCCAGGTTCAATTGTATCTTCTTAAATGAACTTGCTGGCAGAATCACAGAGCTTATGGGATTTTCCTGATCTGGCGGATCAATCAGGAGAGCCTTAATCTCTCCTGTGAACAGTGCTGGCTTTAGAACTGACTGACACAACTCAAAGAGGCAACCAAATATCCACTAACTTGAGAAGCACACATGGAGAGTTAACCCCACCAGACAGACCATGCCAGATTAATTCCATAAAAAGATTCATACCTACTTTTCTGGAAGATTGGCTGTTATAACAGAACCTTGGAAGTCCAATTGTGATGGACTTCTTACAGTTCAGTGAATAGGAATGTGTCTGTCGGAACTCTTTTCTAAATGCTATCTGGCAGTTTTCGACTTACTTAGTCTCCTACCTATTTCTATGAAAGTCTTCTCTCTTATTCTTAACTTGTAGATAGCGGCATGTTTATGAAGGCAGGATGACCATCACTTCTGTTGTAGTTCGGCGGCAGCCGGTGCAGATGGTAATGGAATCAGACAGTGGGAAAGAATGGAGACCAGTCATGGAGTCTGGAGAGGACTTGGATGAAGGTCCTGCGTCCAATGCAGAGATGGGACCAGGACCATGTGGGAGTGGGGTGCTGCCTTTGGAGCCTTCGGAGTCTGGTAGCAGTGAGGCAGAGGACCCATGGGAGCCTGTTCCCAGTGTACATGTGCACAGAGATGCTAGAAGGCAAGAAGAGCTGAAACAAAAGGGGTGACTTGGGAATCAGGCTGAGAGGTGATTGTCCCTCCCATAAGGTATAAGGGTCAGACAAAGATGATGAAACCTTTGCAGGAAGCAAAGTCGTTCCTTCGGTTCAGATTTGTTCTTGAAGCTCTTTGTACTTTGGTTGGTTTTTTTTTCCTAGTTCATTTGATACTTCTGTTATTGGTAGCACTTCACAGAAAAGAAAGATGGGTGCTTATCTCGGGGGGACTGTTTGAGATTCATTACTGGCTGGGAATGAAAATAATTCCCAGAGTTGCAATAAAATACATCTTGTTTTTAAAATAAGTGTGTGCATAATTACAGTCTAGGAAGCCTTGGTCAGAACAATTTCCATGGGAGTCCATGTCTCATATTGACTTGAAAAATGCTGTACAGCATTGGAGAAGAAGCTATAAAATGTCCAGACGCAGAAGAATGCCTTCTGCATCCCAAATCGAGAAAAATAAAAGAAGTTGAAAAGGTACCCAATTGTCCCTGAATTTGCAAAAGAGTAATTCGTGGATGGGGCTGAGCTCCCATTCCTACTCCAGCTCTTGCCAACCTAGCAGTTTGAAAGCATGCAAATGAGAGCAGATAAATAGATACAACTTCAGTGAGAAAGCTACTGCATCCTTTGGTGTATTGTCATACTGGCCACATGACCATTGAAAAGGCCTTAAGACAGTGCTGGCTCTTTGGCTAGGAAACAGAGATGAGCACCAACCCCAAGAGTTGGATATGACTGAGCAAGAAAGCCTTTACCTTTCTTTATTTAATCTATCTGCCCGTTAAAGATGATTGTCTTAGATTAGGGATCTCTCTATGAAGTACTGGTATCAGAAAACTGAGTGTGGTACTGATACTTTGCACCAAAGGCAACTTACAGCAGGATGATCTGTTGATGGATGATGGCAATACTAGCAGAACTTGGATGAGCAGAAATGCTAACTTCAATTTGTTCCTCTACTTGTTCCAAGACTGGTCATCTGAATCAATAAACTGTTTACACTTATGAACATCCCATTGAGAAGCAACCTAGAAGGAGAAATTTCCTGATAGTGAGAACAATTAATCAGTGGAATGACTCTCCTTCCGAAGTTGTGGGTGCTCCAACACTGGAAGTTTTTAAAGAAGACATTGGACAATAATTTATCTGAAATGGTATAGGGTTTCCTGCTTCAGCAGGGGGTTGGACTAGAAGAGCTCTAATGTCCCTTATATATCTGTTCTGTGAATTATTTGCTATCAGCGTGGCGAAATATTCAATGATTAATTTGTATTCTGTTTTAACCCCAGGAAGTAGGCCAGAGTCACAACCGTAAAAAAGGTAGGGAGGGAGGAAAGAAGGAAACCAAATGCAGTTTGGTGTGAACTGCTCATCTAATTAATCAGCCTGAAGCAGCACTGGATAGGGTTTGCATGGTCTGACTCATCTGCAATTTGTTGTTCTTGAAAAGCTATGTTTTTACAGCTCTACAGAAAAATAGTAAGCGGGGAGTAGCTCAATATCTCGGATTATCTGCTCCAAAGGAGAGGAGCCATCACCAAGAAGTCCAAGATTGCTGAAGGTGGCACTCTCTTCGTGGTGGGAATCTCAGCCACCGTGTCTCCCAGATCTGGCTGGATGAGTAGATTAAACTCAAGAGAAGGATAATCAGCTTGAAGCTAGCCAGCACATCTCTTCCCATAAGCAATAATAAAGAAATAAATATAACCATAATCAAAGGATCTGAATTTGGGAAATTCTGGCTTAGAGAAATGCATTTTTTCATATTCAGAGACATACACATTTGGAGGGTCAGCTGCGGCTCGGCTCAGATGTTTGTTAGGATAGAATTTCTAATTTTGCAAACACAGGAGAACTCAAATTAATTTCTCCCCATCTCTTGACTAACATCACAATTATCTGAATGCATTACAGGAGAGAAGGGAGAGTGGCTTGCGTCTCTACAGGTGGCCTCTGATAAAAAAGTCAGTGAGTCAGGTGAAGGAAAAATTAGATGAGTGAGCAAAGAAGAGAAAGTATAATTGTGTTAATTGAAGAATGCAGGCTCACTAATGAGCCATTCCTGGAATGGTCTGTTCCAAAGCCTCGTTCGGTGCTCAGTGGAAGAGATTTCAAATCCACTGGCATCTCAAGATAGGATCGCAGAGTCTTTTTTGCTGAAGATGCCAAGTTACGCTCAATAATTGCATCTTTGGTTGTGATGTTTTAGGCAGTTTAATGACAATTTAATAATAATAATAATGCTATTATGCCAATACAGGAAGCCCTCCACTTACGATCTGTCACTTAGCAATCATTCAAACTTACGATGGACATGAAAAGGGAAATTTGTGACCCATATTCAACATTTTGATGGTGATCACATGACCACATTTCGAGTATTTGGCAACACAACCGTATTTATGGCTGTTTGCAGCATCCCTCTGTCACATTACTGCATTGTATGACCACTTTGATGAAAACCAGCACTTCTGGGTTTTCTGGCAAAATTATGTCACAGCAAACAATGGGTTCCCTTAACAACTGTGGTATTTGTTTTATGGTCACTGAATTTGTTTAATGAGCTCTGCAAAAATGGAGATCATTTATGGGTTGTAAAACCAATAATATTTTGTGACTGTTAAAGACTTACGACCATAACTGGCAGGCTTCATTTACAGTTGTAACTCAAGGACCACCTGTAGTTTAGTTTCCTTTATTGTCATTGCACCTTGTACAACACAATCAAATACCATCTTCAGTGCACTTCATGACCATGAAAATAAACAAACACACATCCTTCACCCTCCACACACTGAACCGAAAACCCCCGACACCGCACCAACACTGCACTATACAGCAGAATTCAAAAGAGCTACTGCCCTCGGATAAAAGCTGTTTTTCAGCCTATCTGTTCTTGTTTTTATTATTCTGTACTATCTGCCAAATGGTAATAGTTCAAAAAAAGGGTTCCCGGGATAAGATGGATCTTTGAGAATGTTTTGAACTTTCTTAAGGCAGCGGGAGTTATATGATTGAGCTATACTGTAGTTATATGATGCTTGATTTGGTCAGCTTGGGCTACCATAACTGAATCCAGCCGCAATGTTTTATTTACTTGTTAATTTGTAAAACTTATTGGCTGCCATCTTATCATAGGGTGACCCTGGATGGCTTACAATCCTAAAAAGATTAAATCTATACAAATATAAAATAAAATAAAACGTTGGCAAATGTTGGCCACTCATCAGTTTTGGGTGAGATGAATCAAATGATTCTTTCACCAAAACTTAATGCTCTGCTGAAGAAAGCCGCAACGTTTTGTCTTCAATACAGGTAATTTGATTTACAACCATAGTTAAGCCCAAAATTTCTCTTGCTAGGCCAAACAGTTGTTAAATGAGGTTTGCCTCGTTTTCTGACATTTCTTGTCACAATTGTTTAGTGAATTGCTGCAGCTGTTAAGTCAGTAACACAGATACTAAGTGAATCTGGTTTCCCTGTTGATTTTTGCTTGTTGGCAGGTCGCAAAAGGTGCTCACATCAGTTGCACTGCAACTGTTGTAAGTATGAGTCAGTTGCCAAGCATCTGAATTTTGATCACGTGACCAGGGGGATGCTGTAACAGTTGTAGATGTGGAAAAATGATTCACTTTTTTGCAACGCCATTGTAACTCTAAACAGTCACTGACTAAATGCATGGTTGTAAGTTTGAGGATTACCTGTACTCTTTCTAATCATCCAGAGAAGACATATGTAGTAATTTCAGCATGTCTGTACTATATAATTCAAAGGTGCTCAGCTCAGGTCATGCTTAATGAAGAAATGGGGAGTAAACAAGAGAAAGATCTAATAAGCAACGGGCCAGAACAACAAAGTTGAAAGGGACCTTGGACGTCTTCTAGTCCAACCCTTTGCTTGACCAGGAGACCCTATACCAGCATGGCTAACTTTTTGGCTCCTGTGCCAAAAATTGTGCATGCACTTACACGCTCTCACTTGCGTGCCAAAACCCAGAAGGCAATGCGTGTCCCCACATGCATGTGTGCGCAATCCCCACTCTTCCACCCCCGCCGTCCTCTTACCTGCACTGCACCTCATAGCTGATTTTCAGATGGTTTGAGGCCTTTTTCAGCCTCCCAGAGGCTTCAGGAAGTCTTCTGCAGGCCGAAAACTAGCCCCATTTCGTCACTTCTGGTATTTTTGAAAAAAACAGGAAGTGACAAAATGGGGCTAGTTTTCAGCCTGCAAAGCCTGCAGAAACCTTTCTCAAGCCTTTGGGAGGCTGAAAAAGGCCTCAAACTGGCCGAAAATCAGCTCTGAGATGCGCACATGCTCAGTGAGTTAAGTTTGCCTGTAGCTCGTGTCTTGGCACAAATGGCTCCGCGTGCCACCTATGGCACATGTGCCATAGGTTCACCATCACGGCTCTATACCATTCTGGACAAATGGCTGTCCAGTCTATTCTAAAAGTCTTCAATGTTGGAGCATTCATAACCTATGGAGGCAAGCTGTTCCACTGGTTAATTTTTCTCACTGTTATGAAATTTCTCTTTAGTTCTAGGTTGCTTCTCTCCTTGATTAGTTTCCATCACCCATAAACCCAACAGGCTTAAAATGATTTAGAATTAGCAAGCCACACATTTATAATCCTTTATAGCACAGACCCTAAACAGGTAACCCAACAGGAGCAGATGGGCTGCTGAAATTAAAGGATTGTACCATCTCATCCACCCCCTGCCTTGGCACAAGAATTGACTCACTCACAATGAATTGCCAACCCCGTTGTTCTATGGTAGCGAGGAGTTGCTTAATTTCACAACATCCCAGAGCCGACCTGCAATTTATCCTGCAAATGACACTCTGCAGCACATACAATTGCTGTAGCAACAAATCGGATTGCTTGGGATAGAGGGATGGGAGGTACAGGGAGGCTTGCAAGCCAAGGATAATATAGCCTGCATGGGTACACAAATGGGCTTTTTCCTTTTATTTTTAGTCAAAAGCCCTGCATAATTTTAAATGCCGTGGAGACCGTGCAAATAAATAACACGTCCAGCCAAGATCAATAGGAAGGTGACTGATGTAAAAATGAGCAGAAACCAAAATCTCATTGGGGACAATATCACCGAGCTGAATGCCTGTTAAATTTGGCATTCTCCTGAAATGAAAATAACCAATAAACAAATTTAGCAGCTTTCCTAGCAGCTCTTGTCCATGTGTTTTCTACTAGTTTTGTCATTCGACTGACTGCTGTTGACGCCTCAGCTCTGTTTTCTCTGGTGAACATCAATTGGCATTTTTTACCATGAAAAATTGCTGTGTTGCTCAGGATATGTTCAAGTCAAATCAGATCAGTGTTTAAACTCCTTCCATGTGGCTCCTGTTGAACCGAAACACGCAAGTGTATCCATCTACCTATCCAAAAATTTAATTTTATACCTGTCTGACAAAATAAAAAAAGGAAACAGGTTCACAGCAGCTGTCAAATCACACAGAGATGCCCTTCCATTTTAATTCTGGGGGGTCGGGCTGGATGATCTCCAAGGTCCCTCTTCTCGCTCTATTCTGATAGAATTCCTTAGTAGCATCAACATAAGAAACCCACTTTGCTAAACAGTAGGCAATTAAACAGTTGTTAGGCATTATTTAGTGTTAATTTATTATTAAATCTGTAAACTGCCTGACTCCAAAGAGTTATACTTGCATTTCTTTTCCTCTTGTTCAACTACAGGTAGTCCTTGACTTAAAACACTTGCTTAGTGACTGTTTAAAATTATAACAACACTGGGGAAAAAGGGACCATCTCCATGTTACATGATCAAAATTCAAACACTTGGCAACTGACTCATATTTATGACAGTTTGTAGTGTCCCGTGTGCGTGTGTGTGTCACTTTTGCAACCTTCTGACCAGGAAAGTCAATGGGGTGGGCCAAATTCACTTAACAGCCATGTTACTAACTTAATAACTGCAGTGATTCACTTAACAATTGTGGCAAGAAAGGTCCTAAAAGGAGGCAAAATTCACTTAAGAATTATGTCACTTAGCAACATAAATTTTGGGCTCAATTGTTATTTATTATTTATTTCTTTTGTCAAGCAAGCATTAGATAACAGGCATAAGTATAAACATGATTATGAATACATGAAATGAATACAGTAGGCATGTCGGTGTACTTATGCATGCCTCCTTAAAGACCTCATAGGAATGGGGTGAGGTCAACAGTAGACAGTCTAAGATTAAAATTTTGGGGGTTTGGGGAAGAAACCACAGAGTCAGGTAGTGCATTCCAGGCACTGACCACTCAGTTTCTGAAGTCGTATTTCCTGCAATTGAGTTTGGTGCGGTTTACTTTGAGTTTGTATCTATTGTGTGCTCTTGTATTGCTGTGGTTGAAGCTGAAGTAGTCATTGAGGGGTAGGACGTTGCAATGAATAATTTTACGTATTACGCTTAGGTCAGACTGAAAGTTCTAGATTGTCTAAGCCTATTGTGGTTATAAGTCAAAGATTACCTATATTGTATTCTAACAATTATGGAAATGGTGCACTGTGCCCTCTGCATTTTTGGCTCAGCCAAAAATATGTGTGTGTGTGTGTGTGTGTGTGTGTTTAAAAAATCAGGGATAGCAAGCCCACACTACAGAGAGAAGAAAAATGTTTTCTCTATAAAAAGAAGAGCACATGAGTAGACCAGACATGAGGATTTTGAGAAAGGAATACAGGTCATCTGTAAGTTATGACCATTACAGAGCCTGGAATTATGATTGTAAGTGACGGAGGATGTAAAGTGACTGGATTCTAATTTTATGCAGCAGTCGTTAAGCAAAGGCAGCAGTCAGAAAGTGAATAGTATGGTCCTTAAGCAGACACCGCAGTTGCTAAGCAAATCTATTGTTTGCTAAGGGAGGTGGGTTGCTGAAAATCAGAAGTAAATGCTGTTTTCTGGCAAAATAATAATAATAATGTTATAAATCATGGTTATGTGACTGTGTGGGTGTGTCCAAATGGCGGCAAACGTGGGCCAATTATGCAGTCACATTACTTTGGGGCAGTGGTGGGATTCAAATATTTTTACTTCTGGTTCAGTGGCCGTGGCTTTGTGCAGGTGTAGAGACGTTGTAACTCACCTCCTGCAAGCCTGCACGATGCCAGTCGTTTCAACAGCTGCCGCGTGGCACTCTACTGTGCCGCACAAAGTAGCTGCGCTTCAAATTCAGAGGATAAAGGTGAGTATGGGAGCACGGGAGGGCAGGTGGACCCAACAGCAGACTGGTGGAGAGAACTGGTTCGGTCTCTGCTGCTCATCACTGCTACCAGCTTGGTAGAACTGGGCCAAACTGGTAGAATACCACCACTGCTTTGGCAGTTGGATGGGTAAACGTCATAATTTTGGAACTGGGTTATAAGTAGCCTTTTGAGGGGGGGGGGAGAGGCACTAGAACTCTGAAAAGTCACTAAACAACTTGTTGTAAGTCAAGGACTAGCTGTAAAGACCCCAATGGGATCAAAAGAATGGGTTGTAAGTAATATCACATGTATACACAGACAGAACAGAAACACACTTATTTTATTGATATTTTTTTCTGGAAAGAAGGAAGCCCTGGCCCTCTTTCAAAAGCTCCTAAATAGAAGGTATTTCAAGATGAGTTTTGTTATTAGGTTAAGTAATTAGGACTAAGAGATAAATGGGATGAAAGCTTATGATGTGATGAAATAATTTGGTATAAATAGGCACGTGTATACTTATGTATAAATATGGCAATAACGACATAAGTAAATGATAAGATGACATAAATCAAATGTAAAACAATTGTAATAATATTTAGTAATATTCTACATACTTAAGAATATGTCAAAGGGAGTGAAGACAACTACAAATATGCTGCAATGAATGGAAATATGTTTTTAATAGTTTTTCAATTGTAGAATTTGTTTAATAAAGTTTGATTATCTCCTTCACGCTGTGGGAGGGGGAGTGAAATATATCCCTCTTCTTCTGCCCACTTGGATCCCCTTTTGCTTAGAGGGATTTTTTTAGATGACAGAGATGAAGATAAAGAGACTCGTGACACAAGGCATTAAAATAACCTCCAGTCTTTTTACAGTTTCAACAACTGTCAGTCACAGGGAAGAGAGAATGACACCACCCCACTCCCAAAGCAAACCACAATAACAACCTGCCTTTCAAATCATATGTTGAAGGATGAATCTAGAATGATTAGAGATTGAAAAAAAACCCACCCATTCTCCCTGTGAATTTTTCCTCAGATGGTATTATTTAATTATGTGTTAAATTTATTTAGATGGTACTTATCTATTATTCAAAGAAATGTCTTTTCGTTCTTACTACTTGCTGATAAAAGACAATAGGGGGTTGAAAAGAAAATAAAGCACAACAAAACCAAGACCCCAACAATAAAACAATCAGATCGCCCATGCAAGAAGCAGGCTACAATCTGAAAGATCGCGAGTTCAAATCCTGCCACAGCCATGAAAAAGCCAGCTGGATGACTTGGGTGAATCACCAGGAGACCCTGAGTTCTAGTTCTGTCTTAGGCATGAAAGCTGCCTGGATGCCTTTGGGTCAGCCCAACCCACCTTGTGGGAAAAATTGAAGGAGGATGGTGTGTTGGATCGTAAAGCAGTCAATCAATGGAATTGCTTGCTTTCGGAAACTGTGGGAGTTCCATCACTGCAGGCTTTCAAAAAGAGACTGGACAGCCATTTGTCTGAAATGGTGTTAAGGTCTCCTGCTTGAGCCGGGGGTCAGTCTAGAAGACCTTCAAGGTCCCTTCCAACTCTGTTATGCTCTGTCATATGCACTACTTGTAAAAATAATGGCTCCATATCCATCCATTTCTCCTCATCCCAGCCCAGCATGGAGGCTCTTCCAAAGGGCTGGGGTAGCTATAGAGAAGGCACCTTTCTTATTTCGGCAGTATTATGGAAGAGCCTCAAAACCCAGAGAAGAGCCCCGGCATTTATTTAGCTCAACTTAATTGAGTTCCTGGAAGGCTAGCTAAGGAATTGTTCAAGTCCTTCATGTCAGGTAATTTGGTGCTCACAGCTTGTCAACTCAGTTCCTTGACTCATCACTTCTTTCAGCAGACAGCCAAGAAACTCAGCAAAGATAATCAACAAAAAACAGAAGAGAGGCACTGAGAAAGTGAGGGAAGGGCCAAGCTGGCAGCCCTGCAAAGGTGTTTTTGATCAGCCTTGAAAGCATTTATCATGGCCACTCAGTGAAAGCAGGCCTGCCTTCTTTGCTCCTTCTCACAAGCATTTGTGGAGGGACGTCTCCAACGGCTTGTTGGGGGAGACTACAACGGGAGTATCAGCCATTGCAAACACAATCAAAAGATAGAAGAGATTAGGGATAAACTTGAGTTCCTTGGTGCTCTCTGTTCTGTCCTAGGCCTCCCCAAAAAGTACTAAGTCAATTCAGAGTCCCGGCCAAAATCTCTTTTATTACATGAATGTGAACTTATTTCATTCGCGGTCAACCAACGGCTTGGCAAACACACTCCTTTGCAAAGGGATACTAATTAGCTCAGACCTTTATCAATCCTGAAATGCTGCCTGGTAAATAGTTCCACACTCAGTGCTGGCAAGGAAGGGCTGGATTATACAGACAAGACTCCACAAGGCTGGAACATACAAACGAACGAGCAAGTTGTTTCCTGCAGAAGCCCTCTCCCCTTTTGCTTCTCTTTTCATCCTGATGGGAGGGGCCATTCATTGTCCACCGGTGGCCTTACTCCCACATTGACCCTGAGTTCTTAACTGTGCCTTCCTTTTGGTAGCTCTGCGTATGCGCAGGCTGGGAACCGGTTCCAGAAACCCTCTAGCCTCACTGCTGTCCGAGCCTGAAGGCAGCTGATGACTGCCAGCCTGCCATGGCCCCCATCTCTGCCTCTGATGCAGAGCCCTCGTCCGAGCCTTCCTCAGCCTCCAGGAATGGCCGAGTTCCTCCCCAACCTCCTCACTACTGTCCGACTCTGCTGACAGCTCCAGGTTTTCTTGCAGATGTTTCCTTACCTGACTGGGAAACAACATCAGTGCTAAAAGGGAGTGGGCTTTGCTGAGAGAGCAGCACCAAAGATCCCACAAAAGAGATTTCTTCCCTAGAACTGACTTAAACCCATTCTACCCCAAAATAGTGTCTAAAAGATATAAGGCCAGGTTTGGCTTATATGGCTTATGTCCATATAAGCTGCTTTTTGTCAGTGAGCTTGATTTAAGCTTAACTGCTAGTTATTCCACTTATAAACCAACAATATAATTTATCATTTTGTCAGTGAGCTTGATTTAAGCTTAACTGCTAGTTATTCCACTGATAAACCAACAATATAATTTATCATTTTATGAACCACAATGGTTATAATGCAATACTGCAGGCCACATCTGATGACTGTCGGTTGCCAGCAGTTTGGCAGTTCAGTTCTCATGGGCTCAAGGTTGACTCAGCCTTCTATCCTTCTGAGGTCAGTAAAATGAGGACCCAGATTGTTGGGGGCAAGAGATTGACTCTGTAAACCCCTTAGAGAGGGTTGTAAAGCACTGTGAAGCGACATGTAAGTCCAAGTGCTGTTGCTATTTACCCTCCTTAGTGGCTGCATTTGAACAATTGTGCAAAGCTCGTGCAGCCAGACTGATTGAAGGAAAGAAGAAAGATTTGCACAAAGAGAGGAATCACACAGAGAGGGCTGGTAAGTACAACAGCTGAGAAAGGAGGAGAGGCAATTTTAACAGCTGGAGACCAACCCTCACTTTGAGGGCAGGGAGGGAGAAGGAAGCAAAAAGAGCTCTGAAAAGTAATTAAGGGTTGGAAAAGGATGAAGAAGACCAAGTCAGAATCCCACTGAAGAGAGGGGGAAAAAAGGCTTCCCATAGCTACAGCAATGATGGCAGGACAGGCTCCAACACCAAGTAAAGCTTAGCCTTTAACAAAACCTTAACAGAACAGAATAATAGAGATGAAGGGACCTTGGATGTCTTCTAGTCCAACCTTCTGCTCAAGCAGGAGATCCTATACCATTTCAGACAAATGATTGTCGAAACCATTCTTAAAAACCTCCAGTGATGGAGCACTCACATTTTCTGGAGGCAAGTTGTTTCATTGATTAATTGCTCTAAGTGATAGGGAATTTCTTCTTCATTCTAGGTTGGTTTTCTCCAATTTGTTTTCATCCATTGCTTCTTGCCTTGCCCTCAGGTGCTTTGGAGAACAGCTTGACTCCCTCTTCTTTGTGGCAACTCCTTAGATACTGGAACACTGCTATCGTGTCGCCCCAGTCCTTCTTTTAATTAAACGAGACATACCCAGTTCCAGCAACTGTTCTTTATGTTTTAGCCTCCAGCCCCCTAATCATTTTTATTGCTCTTTTTTATACTTTTTCAACATCTTTTTTATAATATGGTGGCCACAACTGGCCATAGTATTCCAAGTATGGTCTTATTAAGGCTTTGTAAAGCAGTAGTAGCACTTAATGTGATCTTGATTTTATCCCTCTGTTAATGCAATCTAGGATTGCATTGGCTTGCTTTCTTTTCCTCCACTGTTACACTTGGACTATTTTTTTTTGTACCTTGATATGTCTGTCTGTCTGTGTTCATTTATTTCCCACTTTTGTTGTTTTTACAAATGTTTTTACAAGATGGCAAACATACTCAACCCACCTTCTTCCTCTTATTTCCCCACCCACAAGCCTATGAGGTGGATTGGGCTGAGAGCGAGGGACTGGCTGTCAGGCACAAAAGATCAGGTTCAGACGTGAAGGTTTAATTACACTAACACTGCTATTCATGTCTATGTACAGGAATCTTGCCCATTAATGGTTAGCGCCTGCTTGGAGTTAGATAAGGGTTCATGGAATTCAAAGGGGGTTGGATTTAGTCTGCTTGTGGCAATGTAGAGATTCTAGTCTGATTCCTCTTTTGACTCTGCCCCCAAGCTCTGCTTTTCCTACACTGGACCAAAATCATCTGGAAGGCTTTCATGCCTAAGGCAGAACTCGTACTCACTCTCTTCACACAAAGTCACACAACTGGCTTGCATGCCTAAGGTGGAACTAGAACTCATAGGCTCCTGGTGATTGGTCCAGGAATGAGTTACTTGGCTAAAGAAAAACCACCTTCAGCTGAGATCTCAAAAATGCATTTGTGTGTCAAATAACCAAAGGAAGTTCCACAGGATCACAGGCTCAGAGAGAGAGAGAGAGAGAGAGAGAGAGATGGAGAGAGAGAGAAAGAGAGACAGAGAGAGACAGGAAGAGACAGAGAGAGAGATGGAGAGAGAGAGAGAGAGACAGGGAGAGACTGAGAGAGAGACAGAGACAGAGAAAGAGAGAACATTCAATTGGGAATGAAAAGAAAGCTTACCTGCTTCACCACTGTGACAGTCCCTGGAGCCATGGCAACCATAGAAGCTAGAGCAGCGCTGTCATGGGGCTCTGATCCCAGCTCTATGATTTGCTGAAGGATGTTGACAGCCGTGGCATCAAGCCTTCCTCCTTACGGGGGGAGAAGCATTAAGATTAACACCGTAAGGAGGATGCAAACTTTAGTGGTATTCTGACCTCCATTCCCTTTGTTCACCTTTCCACACTGCATACTCCAAACAACCACTCCACACGCTAAAGGTAATCCTCGACTTACAACTGTTTGTTCAGAAAGTTACCATGGCATTGAAAAAAGGGACTTCCCACTGGCCCTCAAATTTTGTGCATTTGGCAACCAGCATGAATTTACGATGGGTGCAGTGCTTTGGACACCTGTGATCACCACTGCCACCTTCCCAGCCAGCTTCTGACAAGCAAAGTCAATGGGGGGAGATGGATTCCATTTAACGACCACAAGATTCACTTAAGAACTACAGTGATTTGCTTAAGAAACATGACAAAAATGGTCATATAATCAGGTGTGGTTCACTTAAGAACCACCCTGCTTTGAAAGGGAAATTCTTGTTCCAATTGTAGTCGTAAGTCAAGAACTACCTGTATACTAAGCAACTCTCTTGTCTTCTGACTCAAACGTCTCACCTCCCTCCTTTCATGCTTATTTTCTCCTTCCTGAGGGCTTTATTGCATCTTATTCCAATTTTCCCTCAGACTCTTGTGTAAATTTCACTTACTGCATCTTCAATATTAATTGAATGCTGTTGCTGTTTTTTCTTCTTATCTTTCAAACGTGGTACCTAACAGCTTGGCCCAAAGTCACCATCTCCCACTGATTGACTTAAAGTCACTCAGCCAGCTTTCATGCCGAAGGCGGAACTAGAACTCACCTGGTCTCCTGCTAATTGGCCCAAAGACACCCAGTGGGTTTTTGTGCCTAAGGGAGGACTAGAACTCAAGAGTTTCCTGCTTTCTCACCTGGTGCCTTAACCACTAGACCGAACTGATTGAAACATGATCTAAACATTTTTTCAAAGTTTTGATTTGGTCTTAATGAGAGCATGTTACCATTCTCTGAGGTATATCTTAGGTCTTGCAGGGTGGCAACAGCAGCTTGAGTCCCTTGCAGATCTCCGGCTTCGGTGATATGAAGGTACTGTGTAGAGGGTTCTTCGGAAATTTCTGTAGTTTGCTGCAAAACAGAAGACAGTTGGAGAAGAAATGGAGTTAACAGGCACCAGTATATTACAGAGCTGCCAAAATGCTTACCTACAGTTCAGGCTTAAGTATGTCTCTTTGAATAGCATAGCATCACAAAATGTCTCTTGAGAATGAAGCAAGTTAAGAATCTTTTGTTGCATGAAGCGAGCAACGATTCCACAACAGAACATTTTTTTAATAGAAAAGTAATCTGGAAATGACTTGTTAAGGTCATATACAAGACAGTTGCACAACTGGGAGACTCTTTATCAAATAAATCTTATCTCTGATCGTTTCCAATCTCATTAATTTTACTAGTGGGTGCACAAGGACATGCACATTAAAAATCAGTAGGGTTATAGGCATGAAAGTAATCCTTTTGATTGGAAGAAAACTATAATTTATCGCATTACTTTCAATCCAGACTGTGCCTGAAAACACCAACAATTTTGAGGATCTAATTTTTAAGTTTAACACGAGTCATTAAGATTTCTATTTATCTTCACAGTTTTTTCCATCATTTTTTTTCCAAGGAGAAAAATGAATCTGCAGTCTTATAACACCTCATTAATAACCCCCAACACAAGTGACTTTGAACTGGCCACACACACCTGCCATGCCCTCCTCCCCCAGATCAAATACAACTCTGATGTGGTCCTCAATGAAATCGAGTTTGACACCCCTGCATAACACTCTAAATCTAGATTGTTTGAAGCCCCTTCCAGTGGCCTTAGGTTCAACTGGTTAACTGATGCAAAATAAGTGATCAAAGCACCAGTCAATCTTATATTTGTCCTTGCTGGTGTGTTTTTGTACTGAAGGCTGCATCAAATTATGTCTGGAGAGCAGTGCCCACAGAATGAACTACAGGTGGCCCTCAATTTACAGCCATTCGTTTAGTGACCGTTCGAAGTTGCAACAGTGCTGAAAAAAGTGACTTATGACCGTTTTTCACACTTACAACTGCTGCAACATTCCCATGGTCACTCGATCAAAATTTGGGTACTTGGTACCTGGTATGTATTTATGACAGTTTCAGTGTCCTGGGATCATGTGATCACAACCATATTACTAACTGCAGGGATTCACTTAACAACTGTGTGACAAGAATTGTTGGAAAATGGGGCAAAACTCACTTAACAATGGTCTTGCTTTGCAATGGAAATTTTGTGTCCATAGTACCTGTATAGAAATCCAACCAGAATAGAGTGTTCCAACAAAGTGGCCAATATCACACATACACACACAAATTTGTTGCTTATATCCTTACGATTTATATTGACTGTTTCCTAGTATGATTTGATTGCTTATTGTACGCTATGACTATTATTAAGTGTTTTACCATATGATTATTGACTCTTGACGAATGTATCTTTTCTTTCATGTACACTGAGAGCATTTGAACCAAGACAAATTCCTTGTGTGTCCAATCACACTTGGCCAATAAAGAATTCTTTTCTTATTCCATGTTCTGTTCTGTTTTATTCATATATATTTATATTTATTTATTTTCTGGTTCAGGTTTCAGCTTGAAAAGATAAAAGCCTGGACTGATGTTGGGAGTTGTGATGGAATTTAGTCACACGCTGTTCCTATGGCAATTTCTTATGTATAATTTCAGCCTCATATGAGGCTGAAATTATAAAGAAATAAATGACATTGAACAATTCATTTGCATCTAATAACCCTGCCTGCATAAAAACATATAGAAGCAGGATATTTCTTTTAAGTTTTATAGGACAATGTTGCTTCAATTTTTCCTTGATAACATTTCCAAGGAAAAAGCAATATTTTAGAACAGCCATGGCTGCTTGTATTTACCTCTGCATCCTGCTCCATTATTTTAAGTCCGTGTTTGTTTTTGAGGTGCCTGTTGAATTCCCATTTTGTGCCGTACACAAAGTTGCATACAGGACACTTGATACCACCTGGGTGGGAAGAGAAAGAAAAACAAAAAGGGGTCATATTTAGATCCTGATCAGAGATTATAATCTGTGAGTAGATATTAAATCATAGAAATGTGCTATAAAAGTACTATGATTCCTAATCTGTCTTGCCCCAATAGCCTTTTTGTGAATTCTACATTTCTTTCTTCTCCATACTATACAATCATTTACCATTTCTTAGAGGGATTTTTGGAAAATGGTAGCAAATTGATGGTTGTAGAGCTATATTCCGGATGAATATTGCTTCCCTGTATGAATATGCAAAAAATATAAAGGTAGTCCTCACTTACCCACCCAAAATAGGACTGGCTGCTTAGTCACTAAACAATGCAGTCATCAAGCAAAGCATCACATGACTGCAGTAGACTTATGACCTCACTCCCACTGTGGTCATTATGTGAGTCAGCCATGGTCATTAAGCGAGACATCACTCAACTGTGACTTGTGACTTAATGTTGGCTTCTCCATCGACTTCGCTCGTTGGCAGCCAGCTGTGACATGTTGATGGGAAGCGGAAAAGTTTGTGGAGATCCCCTAGTTGTAAAATGCCTGAATCTCGATCATATGACTGTGTGGGTGGCTGTGATGGTTGTCAGTGCGAGGAGTGATTGTAAAGTTACATTTTCAACATAGTTGTAGCCTTGAAGCCAACAAACAGGGCAACTGCTGAGTGAGGATCATCTATATATTAATGGAGTACATATCACCTACATCTCTTTTGAAAACTCATCTAACTTTTCAAACTCTGCTTTTTAAATTCTGATGTATGTGTGTGTGTGTTGTGTGTGTGATTACTCCCAAATAGGGGAGGCATATCATTTTGCTAGTGGAGAAACTCGTAATTATTACTATTGTTTTATCATTTGAGAATGATAGACCTTGACGTAGTGACAAACTGTTTGAAGTTACAACAGTACTGAAAAAGCGACTTATGATTGGTTTTCCCCCCACTTTTATGACCTTTGCAGCATCCCCATGGTAACAGGATCAAAATTCAGAAGCCTGGCAACTGGCTCACATTACATTCATGAAAGTTGCAGTGTCTTGGGGTCAACTGAACACCACTTGTAACCTTCTGACAAACAAACTCAACAAGGAAGCCAGATCCACTCAACTTTACAACTAACTTAATACTGAAGTCATTCACTTGACAAATGTGGCAAGAAAGGTCGTAAATTGGAACAAAACTCACTTAACAAATGTCTCACTTAGCGATGTAAATTTGGGGCTCTTTTCTGGTTGTGCCTCAAGGTTTACCTGTGCTCTTGCTAATGCATTTAGGACAGTGATGGCAAACCATTTTGTTGTGGTGTGCCAAAAGTGCGTGATAGCGTGCACGTACATGTGCCGGCACCCACAATGCAATTTCCCCCATCCTCCTGTGCATGCGCACACAACACCCCCACCCCATCCCCTTATCTGCACTGCACATGTGCATGCCTCCCNACGTACATGTGCCGGCACCCACAATGCAATTTGCCCCATCCTCCTGTGCATGCGCACACAACACCCCCACCCCATCCCCTTATCTGCACTGCGCATGTGCATGCCTCCCAACTGATTTTCAGCCCATTTGAGGCCATTTTCGCCCTCCGTTTTCGCTTGAGGGAAGCCTCTGCAGCCTCAGGAGGTATTTCTGGCAGCCTCAGAAGGTATTTTCAGCCTCTGGAGCCCGGGAGAGGCTGTTTTTGCCCTCCTGGAGGCTTGAGGAAAGCCTCGGGAGCCTGAAAATGGGCCAGTTTCGGCACTTCCGGTATTTTCAGAAGGCCATTTTTTCGGCTACCTGAGGCTGTAGAGGCTTCCCTCAAGGCTCCGGAAGGGCGGAAATGGCCTCAAATGGGCTGAAAATCAGCTGAGAGGCATACGCATGCACAGTGCAGCTAAGTTTGGCTGGGCCTCATGTTCCAGCACAAAATGGCTCTGCGAGCCACGGATTTAGGAGAATTAAATAAATCAATAAAAAAAGGTTCTTGGCTGACATATATTGATTGTTCTTGAGGGGTTTTCTAAAACCTCCAGCACTACTACGGTTATTTTTAAAAATGTTAGAAGAAGCACCTCCCTGATTTTATTTTAAGTCTGACTTGCCTCTCTGTTAAATGCCTTTATCTGCCACAGCGTCTGACTCTCCATACAGGACAAAGGCACTGCCAGTTACAAAAACCTGAACTGAAATATTCATTTCATATTCCCCTCTTAATAAAAACTCAATTAGAATGGAGACTTTCCCTCCTTTCTTTTAAATTAAAATTACTGCAACAATAACAGTCAGTTAATTAAAATAGCTACCTTTGTCACTCTTGACTTTAATTAAGGAACAACAAATGAAAGTGTGCCATGGAGCCAGTGGCATATTCGGCAGGGCGGCTAATTGACATCACAGCTAAAGAAAATTAATTTCTCTCCAATTCATTAACTGCTGTGGCAATATAGAGGCAAAAGGTCATTGAATGGCATACCTTATCTGCTTCTGACACTGGAGTATACATAAAATTGAAGGATTTCTCATTTCTGAAACAGCCAGGCAGCCCAATTTTCTGCCACCCAGCCTCTTAGAAAAAAAAAAAAAAAAAAATCCTTTNCCACCCAGCCTCTTAAAAAAAAAAAAAAAAAAAGCTCCTTTGGAAATGATTTCATTTATATTTTGCAGGATGGACTGGAAAATATATTCTGAGGATTAATGCAGGGAGAGCTCCAAGAAAACACAATTTTGTTTTCCAAACTCCTGGCAGCTCAAATCTGGGAAGAGGAGAATGCGAAGGTGGCCACAAAGACACTTACTGAAAACAATGCAATATTTATTCCTTTGGCGATAGTGGCAAATATGCCTTTACCTGTAGCTGGAAACCTAAGAGAGTTTATTGGTTTGCTCCATGGAGCAGTTCACACTTAAAGTGATTTGAGCTTCACTGTACAAATCTAGCTATACATTGTGAGCAACATTATATTATTATATATAGTGTGTGTGGTTTTTTTAGGGGCAAGGTAAAAACAGGTTTGGAGATTTTTATAGAGACTGGCAGGCCCTGCCTCTGTATTACCAAGAAGTGCTCCTTTTTCATTTAAGTACTGGCCTCTAAAAACAATGGTCACTTTACCAGTAAACCCACCATTGGCATATGACATAAAAATGAACAGCAAAATATACATTCCATCCCTCCCATCAAAATGTAAATATTGATAATCCAGGAATATTGATTTATCCCAAAGGTGCAAACTGAACTGGAAAACCTTCGGGGATGAGAAGCAAAACATCTTCAAGCAACCACCAAGGAAGTTCAGTTGCCTTTTGAAAAGAAACCTCTTTGGGACAACCATGACCTGGATGACTGAGAATCTCCATAGACACCATTGATTTATGTCTCTCTAGACCAGTAGCTCTCAAAGGGTGATTTGGGGACCTCTGACGGACCCCAAGACCCCTCAAAGGGACCCAAAATTAAAAAAAAGTAAATATGTTAAATTTTCTATTCTGCTATTGGCTCTACCCGACATATTAAACCACAGTATTTTTGGTTCGTATAACCCCATGATGGCAAACCTATGGCACGCGAGCCACTTCTGCTGGCATGCAAGAGGTCACCTGGAAGAGCCCCACTGTGCATGCTTGCGTACGCCCACCAGCCAGCTGATTGTTGGGTACTTGCCGTGCATGCGCAGAGGTATGTGCATGCATGCACAGAGGCGTGCGGTGAAGGAAGGTTGTGCGCACATGTGCAGCGGTATGCAGCGTGCGGGGGGAAGTTGCATGAGCATGCACAGAGATGGGCGGTGTGTGTGGGGGGGTCGCATGCGCATTGCATCAGGAGTGCAGGCACGCGACCACAACTTTTGGCACGCAACGTGGAAAAGGTGAGCCATTGTTGGTATAACCTATGTAGCCAAAATGAACAGAGGTAGACCTCGGCTTACGACTGGTTGCTTAGCGAATGTTTGAAGTTATAACAGACCCTGAAAAAAGCCTCTTACAACCTGGATTCAAAGTTCGGATGGCCGGCCTCCTTTCTGTGGTCATGTGATCATCTCTTGAGCATTTGACAACTAGACTGCATTTATGGCCATTTATAACCTGTATCCCAGAGTCATGTGACTGAGATGGATGACTTTTTTTTTTTTTGCTGGAAACTGGCCTTTACTTCCAGTTCCTGGCAGAAAATAAAATGTCCCTAAGTGACTTCACTCGGCAAACGCAGTGTTTGTTTAAGCACCACAGCAAAAAATGGTTGTAAACTCTGTGTTGTGGCCTGCCATAGGCGGGCGGAGGTGCAAGCAGAGTTGGACAGCAGTGACGAGGTTGGGGATGAACCTGGGCCAGTCTTGGAGGTTGAGGAAGGCTCAGACAAGGGATCTGCATCAGAGGCAGAGAAGTGAGGCCAGGGAGCAGTTGGAACCAATTCCCAGTCTGTGCATGTGCAGAGCTGCTAAAAGAAAGGAGCAATTAAGAACTCAGGGTCCACGTGGGAGTAAGGCCACAGGTGGACGATGAATGGCCCCTCCCATCAAGATTAAAAGAGAAGCAAAAGGGAAGGGGGCTTTTTCAGGAAACAACTTGCTTGTTTGTTCGTTCGTTCATTCGTTCATTCCAGCCTTGTGAAGATTTGTCTGTATAACCCAGCCCTTCCCTGTCAGCACTGATGTGTGGAATTTTACCGGGCAGAGTTCCAGGATTGATAAAGGTCTGAGCTAATTAGTATACCTTTGCAAGACTGTTTGCCAAGCTGTTGGCTGACTGTGAATGAAATAAATTTACATTAATGTAAAAAAAGAGGTTTTTGCCGGGACTCAGAATTGACTTAGTGCTTTTGGGGAGGCCTAGGACAGACCACTGGTGTGGTTACATGGTGATCCACCTAATGATCGTCATGACTTATGAATGAAATTGTGCGCTTCATTATGGTAATGTCAAGGAATACCTATATAGGTGTGCTATTTTGATTTATAATATTTTATTCTCCTGGGCTTATAGCACTGCTTCAGTTGGTGCTGACTCTGAGCAGTGGAATCCATGTGAAGATTAAAAAAAAGAATGCGTTAGCAAACAGTATAACGAAGAACAGCATCCACAATGCACCGGGGAACAATTAAAATCCAATTAAAGAAGCATTCTACTGCAAAAGACTTTAGCACATGTCCACCCCATTGTTTCCATCCTGGAAACAACCAGGATTGGGTGGCTTTCCTGAATCCTAGGAAGGTTGCAGAGGTGGTATGCAGCAGGTTCTGACCAGTTCTAGAGAACCGGTATGGAAATTTTGAGTAGTTCAGAGAACCGGCAAATACCGTCTCTGACTGGCCCCACTCCCATCTATTCTCTGCCTCCCATTGAGTCCCAGCTGATCGGCTGGGTCTTCTTTGGTTGCCCTGCACAGGAGAACGGAGCTGGAAAGCAGGTTAGTGGGGTGGGGAGGGAGTGGGATTTTGCAGTAACCTTCTCCCTGGAGTGGGTGGGAATGGAGATTTTACAGTATCCTTCCTCTGCCACGCCCACCAAGCCACACCAGCAAGCCACATCACAACCACCAAGCCATGCTCACAGAACCGATAGTAAAAATTAGAATCCCACTAGTGGAGGGTTGGAATGAATATTTGGACAACTATTTATCTGAAATGGTGGAGGGCCTCCTAGCCCGAGTAGGAAGGAGTTGGACTAGAAGACCTCCAAGTTCCTTTCTGATCTGTTATTCTATGCTTTCCAAGATGGCATTATCCGTATCTATTGAGCTGCGGTGACGCAGTGGTTAGAGTGCCAGTACTGCAGGCTACTTCTGCTGACTGAAAGTTGCCTGAAATTTTGGCAGCTCAAATGTCACCAGACCAAAGGTTGACTCAGCCTTCTATCTTCCGAGGTCGATAAACACTGAGGACCAGATTATTGGGGGCAATTATGCTAAACTCTGTAAACTGCTTTAGAGAGAGCTGTAAAGCATTGTGAAGCGGTCTATAAGTGCAAGTGGTATTGCTATATGTCTGCCATGATATTCCATTCAAACACTAAACTCTGAATTAATCAAAAAACACCATTTGTTGGTACCTGGTGTATCTTGTAAATAGGGAGGAATCAACAAAGCAACTCCTCCACCCTATAACCAAGTCCCAAACTGGATCATGTATAGATAGCCCTCAATTTACAGCTGCAATGGAGCCCAAAGCAAGGGGGTTATTAAGTATGTTTTGCCCCATTTAACAACCTTTCCAGTCACAGTTGTTAAGTCATTGCAGTTGTTAAAGGCCCTGTCCCACTGCACTTACGGATGCAAAGAGGATGTAAAACATTAAAAAAAGCTTGCCATATGTTGGAAAACGCTATGCATCCGTTGTATACTCATTGCATACGTGTTCATACACTCTATCCATCGAGCATCCGTCCACTGCGATTTCATCCGCGCAAGAAGTTTTGAGCTGCACAAAACTTTGTGAACGCGATGAACTTTCTGCCGTGTACGATGTAAATCCGTGACATACAAGCAACAAATGTTCTATGTCTGTTTATCATCCGTTAAACGTCCACTGTATCCTCTCTACATCCTTTGGGCATCCTCGCAACTCACATCTGCTGCAGGTGAAAACGGAAAGAGGGAAGAAAGAAAGGGTACATGGAACTTCTATACATCGTTAGTAGCACGGAAATAGAAAGGATGCGTTTGCATCCGATATACATCCGCGCAGCATCCCCTTTCTTTCTTTTAGGCGTACGTGATGCATCCGCTTCATCCGCTATGCATCCGCTTTGAAATTCTCCCCCGGAACCCCTTCGGAGGTGTCATCCGCTTCCATTCACTTTCATCCGCTAGGCTTCCTATGAACATCCATTAACATCCCCGCTACATACTACCCACGTCCGTTCTTTTCCGTTCTTTTCCGTTCGGTTTATGCAAATTTTTGCCACTTTTTGGATCGGATGACAATGGATGGAGCCACCCTGGAATTTTGCTTGTCCGCTGTGTCCTTTATGCATACGTTTTGCATCCGTCGGCCAGTGGGACCTAGCCTTTAGTTAAATTTTGCTTGTCAGAAAGTCACAAAAGGGGATCACATGACCCCGGGACATTGCAAACATCATAAATTCATGCCAGTTCATGCTAAGCATTTGAATTTTGATCATGTGACTACAGGGATGGTGCATCGGTTGTGTGATGACCCGGGGCATGGCACAAAGGCAACTCAGTCAGATAAGCTACAAGAGTCCCTTTGTTATCTCCAACTTTGCCTCCAATGTCCAGGTTACCTTCTGGTTGGAGAAAAACTCTCCCAGAAACAGCATTTGACTGCAGAAAATTAAGTCCAAAAGATGAGCAACACAAACTGTAACTTAAAGTCCAAAGAAACCAAACTGAAGTAATTAGTTTGGCAGGACAGAAGCAAAAATTTCAGGCTTGATGGCATGGCAAACCTCACAGGGTTGGGAAGACGCCAAGAATGCAGATAAGCCATGATAACACAGGATAAAGTCACTTTTGCTCCCAGCAGCCTGCCACATGCAGCCTGCCTTTCTTATCAACTGTCTTCCCAGCTGTGGCTAATGAAGGGAATCAGGGCCCTCTCCTCACTCGTAAGCCATGCAACTCAAGTTGCTCCCTTCTCCGTTCCTCCCTGTGTGCTCTAGGATGAAGAGGAGGTGGGCCTGGTTCTTTCTTTGAACTCCCTCTCCCTTGTTCTATCTCTTCCCTGCTCTGCCCAGCTGGACTTTGCCCTTCTCCAGCCTCCTCCACAGCCAATGGAGCCAAACTCCCACCCCGTCAGCTGTCTGGCATCCTCCTCGGATTTGGACTCCGACAGGGGTGTGACAAGTTGTAAGTGTGAAACATGATCATAAGTCTCTTTTCCAGTGCTGTTGTAACTTTGAACACTCACTAAACGAATGGTTATAAGTTGAGGAGTACTTATAACTTATAAGTTGAGAAGTACTACCTGTACTTCATATTCCTGAGCAATTTCTTTTCCTAGCACATACTGTGATAAACATATCCATCTATTAAGTCATCACAAACTCTTGTTATTCTCAACCATGGTCAGGATTCTAAACAGCCTCCCATATATTTTATGCTAATCTGTCTTGCTCAAATTTCTTTGACACTAGAAGGAAAACTCAATGCAAATTCCTTAACGCATTTGTCTCATGCTACCATTTCCATGCTGCTGAAACATAGATTCACGCTTCTTATAGACATAAATTTTGTGGGGAGGAGAGAAAAAAAAACCAAGTAAAGAAAAAGAATAATTTGGTAATGCTTTAAAATGTCATGCTTGGGAAAATTATGTTTTATTCATTACTCAGAGCAGCCTTGCATTATGCTGGCATCTATTCTTGTGTAACAAAACGGGGGAAATTTTAAATCCTCCCAAGCTGCTTTGAAATGAGAAAAGAGCATTTTATATAACATCATTCAACGTTGAAAGATAATGTGGAAACAATCAGAAATAAAATAAGAAAAGTCATCTCACACAACTGGCTCAGCGTTTGAAAAAACACCACAATCTAATTTGGGGACCTTTATTTCCTCACTGGCAGGGATGTTACATCTTTTTGTAATGACCTGGATCTTTTAAATCCATTTCATACCCTGCAAGATATTAGCTTGTACGGCCAGATTGCCAAACTGAACAACAGCACAGTGTCCACTAAGAGATGAAAGACAATCTCCTGAGAGATTACATTTGCATACTTCACTGTTCTCCAAACCCTTAAAAAAAAGCTTATTTTGATGTCCCCCCCAAAAAAAGTAATAGTATTTTTTTTAATCTGCCATCTGTTTGGCCAATCTTCTGATGCTCAATTCACTCTTTGGAAGAAGGTCCAGCTAATTTTACATCTCTAGGAAATAAATCTGTTTTGGAACAAAATTTGAAATGAATATGGCCCAGGGAGCTTCACAAAAAGAGCAACTAACCAGGATTCTAATTCCAAGTCACATTCATAAGGACCTGGTCAGTAATTCTTGTAATGAATTATATGTCAGGCTTACATAATCAGATGCATTTTAGGCAGGGCATTTCACTTTGATAGAAATGACCTCTGCTCCTTCAAGTAGACAGTTGAAGGCTAGGGAAGCAGTTGCTTTAACAGGACTTGTGACTCTGTTGAAGTGGTGAGAGCCAGGTACCATTTCATTTTGAACAGATAGTGCTTTGTTGAAGGGATGATTGAAGCAAAATATCTCTCCAAAGTTTTGCACAAACCCAAAGGATTTATCAAATCTAATTGATTGTTGTCACAAGGGGGATGGGGGTTATTGTTTCAACTGTTTTTCTTTTTTTAGATACTCAGTCACTGAGATTGAGTGGCTGACAATGTATATTCTCTTAAATAAGCAGAAAATAAATAGAAATCAAAATGGGTGAAATTCGCAGGCCAAAGATTGATGGAAACTGATTTCCATGTTCAGATCTGAAAATTGCAGACCAAACCCAACCCAACTCAACTCAACCTACTCATCTCACCCAATCCAACACTTAAGCAACCCAACCCAATTAACTCAACTCAACCCAACCCAACCCAACCCAACGTATATGTAGCCAATTAGAATGTTGTTTCTTTCAGATGTTTCAGATGACACACAGAAATACACTTGGATTACTTTTCCACAGTGAAGAACAACAACATATCAGTCTTCTCATTTATTTGATTCATCAGTTTCAACTTAAATTATTTTTCTTTCTTGGAGATGATGCTCAAAGTAATTCCATGGAGAGGGAAGGAAAAGGAAATCCATCATTCATCAATGATGCAAAACATTCTCTCTGTGAGAAAAGTAACTACAGGTGAAAGAAAAGGAAAATATCTGTGTTTTCAAAACAGACAGATTACCTTGTTGGAGAAGGGCTTCAGCTGCAAATTCACCAGAGCCTGCATTAACGTATTCTTCACTGGGATGTTTCCTGTTATAATGTCTTTTGAGGGAACCAGATATGTTGCAGGAATAATGGCAGTGTGCACAACGGAAAGGCTACAATTACAAAAGGAAATGAATTAATTATATCTGACTTCAAATGCTACACATCTTATTGTTAGGTTACCATAATCAGATTTAGATCTGTCTTGCTATGCGCATGTGAACAAGTAAACTTATCCCATTATGAAAACAAAACATATAACGGCAACACATCTTAGATTTTATTACCTTTTTATGCCCTGCAAAGTTTTACAACATGATGGAGAACTATCGGCACCAAACATTCAGTGAACTATTTAGTTGCCATGATGGCTAAATTCTGCTCTCTTTCATAAAGGGATAGATTGCCAAAGCAAATAAATTTGGAAAAACAACTGCAACCTTTTTTATTGACTAAATAAATTACCCGGCAATAAAATTAATGCGCTGTGCTAATTTAGTGGCATACCTCCAAACACTAAGAGACAGGGAAGCAGAGTGTTGAACCCGTTCAAAAATGACTTCTAAAATGGGACTAATGTGAACACGAATGCACCAGATGCAGAAATTGCTCACAAAAAAAGTCATTTGTTCCAAGAAGTCTTAAGCTGCAAAATTACACTTTCACAGAGCCTCCAAGAAAGGCCAATAAATAAGAAAGCTCACATGTTTCCATTCTCAGTTAATGTATGCCAAGTGTTTAATGCAGTTGGCATCCAAGATTTATATTTAGAAGACCTGGACCGATTTTTGTTTGTTCAATATGTGAAGAGGAGTGTCATAATAACAAATTAGTGACTGCATATAGACTGTTATTGCTGCTGTTATTACTACTAGTATCATTCACTTCCTGCTTTTCTCCTAGAGCATTTTATCCCCATAATATCTCTGTAGAGAAGTAGATCTGAAAAAGAATGACTGGCCCATAAATTAAAGAACATTCTCTATAATTTTTTATTTTTTGAAAAAATAAAAAATAAATTACCACAAAATACAGGCATTTATCAGAAAATAACTGTACCATACAATAAAATCTGAGCACAGATTACCATCAAAATGGAAAGACATGAAGCATAATGTAGCATTTCAGGTCGGGTGGGATATAAGGATTTGTGTAGTTTATCTAATGCAAGTAAAAAGAAACTTAAAACACCTTTTCCAGCAAGGAGTTTTCCCACTTAGATCTTGAAAAGAGTCTATTTCATCAATCTAATAGCAGGCCCCAATCATTATCATAAATAAGAGAAAGGTTCATATGGAAGGAAGTGGCCTTTACACAACCTCTAAAGAATCAGGTCTTTGGCATAATAATGTTGCCATCTTGAATTATGGAAGTCAGTGTCCAAGCATAGAGTACTCTGATCTTCCTCATGTACCTCTGACCAAAGTTTAATCAACATGTAGCTAAACTCTGGTCTTTCTCATGTACCTCTGACCAAAATTTAATCACCGTGTAGCTAAGACTGTGACTCTCTGGTATCTGCCCCATGTGGACAACCTTAATTGGTTACAGATGTTAAATCATAAATCACAGGGACAGGTCACCTTAGAGAGGGAATGAAGCATAGCAGGGATCCTAGACAGAAAGAAATACATTGGTTCAAAGGGTGGATGAGTTTGTAGACCTATATCCATGGTTTATGAAGCGACTGTGTGGCATAGACCACAATTACCCATCCACCATGAAGGAAAGCTTCCAGAGGTTTATAAGAAACAATAGATACATACATAACTATAATGGTGCTCCAAAGGTTCTAGCATTCAGGCTAGTAGGGAATTGAGATACATCTTGAAATTAGTAGTTTTCTTTGAGGACACTGCTCAGATTGTTCCAGAGATTCTATGCCAACATGACAGTGCAGTTTCATTAGACAAAGAGTCAGTGTAACCCAACTTCAAGGCTTATCTGTTCTCGAGATGTCATACAACATACAGTGGTTCCCACTTGGGGATGTGTCGCTTCTGAATTATTGTTGTTCAGTTGCTAAGTCATCCCTGACTTTTCATGACTCTATGGATCACAGCTTGCAAAACCCCCGTTCTCCATAGTCTCCTGGAGTTTTGCCTAAATTCATGGTCATTGCATGGATGACACTATCTAACCATCTCATCCTCTGCTGTCCTCTTCTCCTTTTGCCTTCAGTCTTTCCCAGCATCATTGGTCTTTTCCAGTGAGTCCTCTCTTCTCATTTGGTGGCCAAAGTATTTGAGCTTCAGTTTTAGTTTCTGTCCTTCCAAAGAACAGTCAAGATTGATTTCCTTTAGGATTGCCTGATTTGCTCTCCTCCTTACAGTCCAAGGGGCTCTCAGGAGTCTTCTCCAGTACCACAATTTGAAAGCATCAATTCTTTGGCGCTCAGCTCAAGATATTCTTTCATATCTTGCATGCCTCCAGCTAATGATTCTGAAATGCTGTTAGAAACTATGACCAGCCTTTATCTAGGGCTACAAATAACGGCTTCCTATTTGTCTAACCTAATTGCAATTAAATGTTCTAGTAATTAGCCTTTTAGAAGCTGAACTTGAGTGAAAGTTGGCTGTGTGGTCAGGCCCTTTACTCAATTCCTGAAGAACACAATTGTTTGAAGTTCTGCAATTATCTAGAGGCAAACTAGCCTTATGGTCCACAACCACAATTGAACCCCAAAATTTCCATTGCTAAGCAAGGCAGTTGTTAAATGAGTTTTGCCCCATTTTTCAACCTGTCTTGCCATAGTTGTTTAGTGAATCACTGCAGCTGCTAAATTAGTAACACGGTTGTTCAGTAAATCCGGCTCCCCCATTGACTTTGCTTGTCAGAAGGTCACAAAAAGTGATCACATGAACTCTGGGACACTGTAAACGTCATAAATACGAACCCATTGCGAAGCATCCAAATTTTGATCATATGATCATGGGGATGTTGAAATGGTCATAAATAAGTCACTTTTTTAAAGTGCCACTGAAACTTCAAATGATCACTAAAAGAATCCATGAGGGAGATGAGTGGTTAAAAAATGTGATAGATTAGATAGATAGATAGATAGATAGATAGATAGATAGATAGATAGATAGATAGATAGATAGATAGATAGATAGATAGATTAATAGATTGATAGATAGATAGATAGATAGATAGATAGACAGACAGACAGACAGACAGACAGACAGACAGAGATAGATAGATGATAGAGACAGACAGACAGACAAAGATAGATAGATGATAGATGGATGGATGGATGGATGATAGTCAGACAGACAGATACTGGTATAGATAGACAGATCAGATTATAGATGATAAAGAGAAGAAAGTGGGAGGGAGGGAGGGAGGAAGAGAGAGAGGAAAGAAGGAAGGAAGGAAGGAAGGAAGATATCTTTAGAAAATCTTGGTCAATTCCATTATACAAGATAGGTAGGTAGGTAGATAGATAGATAGATAGATAGATAGATAGATAGATAGATAGATAGATAGATAGATTATAGATGATAAAGAATGGAAGGAGGAGAGAGGGAGGGAGGAAGATATCTTAAAAAAATCTTGGTCAATTCCATTAATGATAGATAGATAGATAGATAGATAGATAGATAGATAGATAGATAGATAGATAGATAGATAGATAGATAGACAGACAGACAGACAGATAATTTGTCAGAATGTTTGTTTTCATTATTGTCACATGTTTAGTGATCTTGCCTAGAATTGGCGAAGCAGTCTGAAGTTTGAAAATATCCTCACTCCCTAACTGAATAAAAGTATTCATTTCAGAGCTAATCCAGATGAAATGAAATCTTCTACTTTGTAAAAATAATCACTGCACAGAAATCATTTAGTGCAGATGTCCTACAAAATTCCCTTTGAAGGCCCCAAATAAATCCATGTTTGCTGATGAGAAAACTGAGCCATGTTTTAACTTTTCTAAAACATGACCTGGGCGCACAAGAACTCTAAATATTCGACATTCCTGTTCCCATTTTATTAGCAAGGAACACAAAATGAACAAATGGGAGAAGTTATAAGGTAAGTGGATTCTGGTGTGTTTAAGCCCACTTTGGGGGGAGCACAATGGCTCACTGGTTAAGACCTTAGGCTTATCAGCTGGAAAACTGATAGCCCAAGTTCGAGACCTGAGCATCGCTTGGCAGGGTGAGTCCCCCTAGCTCCTGCCCACCTAGCAGTTCAAAAGCATGAAAACATGAGTAGATAAATAGGTACCACAGAGCTATGGTTAGAATGCAGTATTGCAGGGTAATTCTGCCCACTGCCAGTTCACCTCCTGACCAGCTCAAGGTTCACTCAGCTTTCCATCCTTCCAAGGTTGCTAAAATGAGGATAGTTGGGGGCAATATGCTGACTCTGTAAAATGCTTAAAGAGTGCTCTAAAGCAGGGGTCCCCAACCCCGGTGCTGGCCCATGGCACCATTCAGAACCAGGCCATGGAGGTGGTGGGCAAGTGTGCACACCTGCGTTTGTGAATGTGTGAGTGTGAAACCATCCCCTCTCTTTCCCCCCCCCCCCATCAGTGTACCAAACTGGAAAAGTCGGAGAGACCGTTGTTGTAAACCATAATGCTGTAAAACATTATGAAGCAGTATAGAAGTCTAAGTGCTGTTGCGACATATCTATATCTATATCTATCTATCTATATATATATGTGCTGTTCAGCTTCCTTCGGGTATTATCCCACATCAATTGTAGTGCTTTTTAAAGTTGTAGCAACATTTCAGCAACTTTAAAAGCACTACAATGATGTGGATAATACCCGAAGGAAGCTGAACAGCACACATGTAAGTACCCGCGAAAACTTAAAAAAACAATATATATATATATATATATATATATATATATATATATATATATATATATATATATATATATATATATATATATATATATATATATATATAATATATATATATATATATATATTTGCTGACACTTTATTTAAACTAAATTTGTGTATCAAAGTATGACCTCTGTAGATGCCATAAATAAAATGGCTTTTTAATTGCTTATATTCCTCCTCTCTTGCTTCTTTCTGTTAACATTTTTTAAGTCTCCACCTAGGAGAATTGAATATTATTTTTATATAAGGTATGTGGACAATACAATATAGGGCATAATACATTAAATTAAAATAAAACTATAATAAAATCACCATGATATGGAGCCATACAATTGCAATGGGATAGATGATAGAATTCATAACTGAAAATAATTTAGGTAAGAGCACCTATGTAGGAAAGGTATTTTCATTTAGGATGAAAATAACATTTTTATTAGTGGTTATTAGTGTATAGGTAATCCTCAACTTAAAACCCTCATGGAGCCTGCCCATTATGGTTTCAAGTCTTGACGGTCATCTCATATTGGGGAACAGCCTTCTGCTCTGCTGAATGGCCACAAGATTATTCCATAGCAGACCCTGATTCCGGGTTATTCTTTGCAGTAAGGTGCCCCTAGAATTAAACTTTCCATAATGCTGAAAAGACAGTAAAGATGTTTTCATTCTCTCAGGTCTTTTAATCAATTAATGTTTAATCTATTAATGTTTAATCCATTAAACATATTTGCTGCTTAAAAATGTATTAACTATGCTGGCTGTTGCTATAATCATTTTATGGTTATTTACTTTAATTATTGTGCTTTAATGTTTTATTTTAATTTTTCATAATTGTACTTGGTGCCCATTAACACGGCGCGACCTGCCCCAGGAAACTTTAGGTTTGAAGGAAAGCATATAAACATTTAAAATAAATAAGTAATAGATTATAAATGAAGTCTTGCTCTAATGCTGAAATTAGCAATCGAGGCCCTACTTTTCCCTTTGCTAAAATATTTAAGTGATGACTTCAAACAAGGATCCTTTTGATAGTAGTAGCCACTCCACACTCTACTATTAATAGCTTTCTTATCTCACCAGGAATATAACTGCGATTCTGAGTGTGATTTAGAAATGCTTCTGATAGATTTAACAATATGTATATATATGTATGCATTTTTTTGATGCGGTTTAATTTCATCTTGTATAGCTTTGTAAAGGCACTTTAAAGTGTCACAGATCAGCTTGTGAGACAGACATTCCTTGATCTATTTATCAAATTAAATAAACTGCCTTGCTCCTATCTGTTGCCTTCGTAAAAGTAGTTTTTGATATGTTTTTCCTTTCCAAACATTCTCAGATTTGCTCCTTACAAAATGAGCAAACACTTCAGTTTCTAACATTCCCAGTTGGAAGGTAGATGTGAAGATCTCAACTGAACCTTTGGAGAAAGGATGTCAGCCAAAAAAGGAAGATTCTTTAAAATAAATATCAAAAACTCTTAATTCCATTAGACAGTAAAGCTGGCTAACAACAATACCACAGTAAGCCGAAAAGAGGTTCACAGTTGGTGTCAGCTTAATGCCATCCCACAAGTTCTCTTACTTACTATAAAGACATTTCTTGGATTTTGAATTCTCAAAGTATCTCAGACTCCCTGTATCATAGCCTGGATCCAATTTTACCTTTTTATTAAAATATAGAACATAATGTGAACATAAGTTTTCGACTTATGACCTGTTGCTTGGCAATTGTTCAATCATGCAATGGCCTCCCTTCAGAAGTATTTACAGCCTGGTTTTGACAGTCACTTCCCCATGGTTACATGACCGTATATATTGAGCATTTGTCAACCAGCCTACATTTACAGGCACTTGTGGTCACATGACATTTTTACGACCTTTTGCTAAAAAGTGACGTTTGCTTCTGTTTTTTGGTAAAAATGGCCTATAGCAGCGATAGCTAACCTTTTCCACGTTGCGTGCCAAAAAGTGTGCGTGTGCTTGCATGCATGTACACACGATCCTCCGGCCTCCTGTGCATGCGCATACAACCCCCTCGGCACGGTGCAAGCCTCTACACATGTGCGCACATCTTCCACATGCATATCTCCCCCAATGCATGTGAGGAAGATACCCAAGTCAGCTGGCTGGCGGGGGGTATGCACGCATGCACAGTAGGGCTCTTCCGGGCGACCTCTCGCATGCCGGCAGAAATGGCTCTGCTGCCACTTCCGGCACGTGTGCCATAGGTTCATCGTCAGAGGTCTCTAGTAAACTGTGGGTTTGCTTTAAGATCATTCCCATTTACTTAACCACCACCACAAAAAAGGTAATAACAAAAATAATATAATATTAATGAAACAACAAAGGTCTGGTAACCCACATTACAATCCTTAATCATAACAGACAGGTCCATTACAAACAGAGGTGGTATTCAACCGGATTCAGACCAGTTCTGGCATACCAGTAGCAGAAATTTTGAGTAGTTCAGAGAACCAACAAACACTAGCTCTGAGTGGCCCCGCCCAACCGCACCTGCCGTTACCTCTCCTATATTCCCTTGTTTTTCAGCTCAGCTGATTTGCGCGGCAGAGCAGATTGCTGCACCTCAGCTGGGGTAAAAAACAGCTCAGAGAAGCGCACATGCATAGAACCACTCATAAAACTGGTAGGAAATAATTTGGAAACTCACCACTGATTACAGTCGTAAGTAGAGGACTCCCTATATTAAAATGAAAGAATGCAAATTCCTACCACATTCCAGCAGATTGGGTAAAAGTTAAAACTGCTCTGCTTTGGTTCCAGAATTGACTGAGAGGTTGTTGAATTGTAACCCTGAAACCTTGGGCTCTCAGGAATAGCAGCAGTTCAGTGAATCACATTGATCAAACAAGACCCAGTGACAGGCATCTTACCTTAAAGGAGGCGTGCTGTTCCATGTGCCTCAGAAGCTGTGGCTTTTGGGCCGCTGTATAATCACACACTGTGCACTTGAACTGTTTCCCTGAAACAAAAAGTGGAGAAGTTGAGATCCCAACAGGGAAAGGAATATAATACGCTGAAGTGAACTTGTGACGGTTGAGGACCAATTTCTCTCCAGCACAAAGGATTAGACTCTCAAAGAGGTCTCCATAAACTGAGAAAAATAAAGGGGAAACAAAAAAAAAAAATCTGGCCTCAAATTGTAATAAATTAAGGACTTCTTGTATGCCAATAAAAACGAGAAAAAATACCCAGTTCTTGCATGAGTGGAAAAATTAAATCAAGTTGATGTAATCGATTCCACTCATCCAAGAACTGATTTTTTCCCCACACCTGCACTTTGAGCTGGAAACAAATTTGCATGTGCAAAACAAGAAAGGAGTCAAGGAAATTTGACTTGCTTGCTGGAGAAGATGGACAGATGGTGATAAGCAACAGGGAGGAGGCTGAACTGCTTAACTGTTATTTTACGTACATCTTTTCATGCACCAAAAAAGTGACCTGATTTGTCAAAGCTGCACAACAGGGGACAGAAGAGAAATGTTGGCCAAACTACAAGGTTTGAGATTGGTTCTCCATTACATGGATATTTTTAATATTCTTCCCTGCAGCAAATATATGTTTGTTAAAACTTTTATGTTAAAAAGTCCTTGACTGTATAGCAGCGTCCAATACTATTATACACAAAGTAAATTTGTTCCTCTTCACTCATCATTTTCAGCATTTTGTTGTTCTTTTTTTTTGGCAGAATAAGAGTGGTTTAGTATTTAGAGAACATATTTAAACCCGCACAGAGATCTGATCTACTCCCACTCTTCCTAAAGAACCAGGATGGAGAAATGCTGTTTGAAATCCTTTCAGAAAGAGCTGTCAAAAACTTGGAAGAAACCCCAATGTGCAAGAAAAAAAAAGGCAGATTTCCACTAATGTGAAGAAAACTACTTCCTAAATTTGAAATTGCTGCAGAAAGTTGGGAGCAACTTATGAAGAAGATGACAGTTTTCCTATTGTACAAAACCCAACAAAATTTGATGCTTAAATATTCTCGATCCTTCTGAAGAAAGAAAAAGTCAGATTTTGTTGAACATCACTATTGTTGTGAGCCATAATGAAGTCAGGCAGTGAGGTGTTATGTCAGGGGATGCTTCTGGCTTAGAATATTGAAGTGAGTGAAGTAAGTCAAGTATACAGTAGAGTAGAGTAGAGCAGAGCAAAGCAGAGCAGAATAGAATTCTTTATTGGCCAGGTGGAGTTGGACATACAAGGAATTTGTCGGTGCAAATATTCTCAGTGTACATAAAAGTAAGGATACATTTGTCAAAAGTCAAGAATCATGAGGTACAACACTTAATGATAGTGATAGGGTATCATAAGCAATGAAATCATACTAGGAAACAGTCAATATAAATCATAAGGATACAAGCGACCAAGTTACAGTCATACAGTCACAAGTGGGAGAGGATGGGTGATAAGGAGTGATGAGTAGATTAATAGCAATAGTAGTGCAGAATTTGTAAATAGTTGGACAGTGTTGAGGGAATTATTTGTTTAGCAGAGTGATGGCATTTGGGAAAAAACTGTCCTTGTGTCTAGTTGTTCTGGTGTGCAGTGCTCTATAGCGTCGTTTTGAGGGTAGGAGTTGAAACAGTTTATGTCCGGGATGTGAGGGTATGTAGATACAGAACTATCTACTGTATACTATTAGTATACAGTATAGTCCTTGACTTACAATTGTTAATTGAATCTGGAATTATGGTCATTAAGTTGTACCAGCCATTAAGTAACTGCGCCTGATTTTATGACTTCGGTTGTCATTATTATGCAAACTCCATCACTGTTCCTTTCCATACAATGATAAAACCTGGTCACGTGACTACAAGGTGCTGTCAATGACCATAAACATGCCTGTGTTGCAAAGCACCCAAATTATGATCATATGACCATGGTGGGGAACTGTTGGAACTTTGGAATAGGGTCATAGGTGGCAACTTTGAATGGTCATTAAGCAACTGGCTGTAAGCCAAGGAGTAGTAACCAGTAATTAATTAAGTAATTAACCAGTAGATAATTAGAGGAGGGCAAACCACGAAGACAAAATACAGGTAGTCCTTGACTTGCAACAATTCTTTTTTGGTGGTCAGTCAAAGTTATAACAGCCCTGAAAAAAGTAACTTATGACAATTTTTCACACTTAAACAATCATTGTAGCATCCCTGTGGTCATGTAACCAAAATTCACTCTTGGCAACTTGCACACATTTATGACATTCGCTTCAACAACCATGTTCCTAACTTAAGGAAGAGATTCATTAAAAACAACAGGGGCAAAAAAGGTTGGGATTCCCTTGGCAACACAAATTTGGGGCTCAATTCTGGTTGCAAGTTGAGGACTCCCTATAATGTGAAACTGAAAAAAATAAAATAAAAAATAAAAGCACCTGTCTGTTCTGAGGAAGCTTGACTGATACTTTGACTGCTCTTTTCTGTCTCTATATATTGAATATTTTTTGAAAACAACAACAACAACAACACTGTCATGCCCCTGTCGGAATCTGATTCCGAGGGGGAGGCCGAGCAGCTGTCAGGGAGTGGGAATGTGGCTCTGTTGGCTGTGGAAGAAACTGGGGAAGGGCACAGTTCAGGTGGGCAGAGCAGGGAAGAGGTAGAACAAGGCAGAGGGAATTCGGAGGAAGACCCAGGCCCAACTCCTCTTCATCCTAGGGCACACAGGGAGGAACGGAGAAGGGAGCAATGTGAGTTGTGTGGCTTACAGGGGAGGAAAGGGCCCTGATTCTTTTAATAAGCTGCAGCTGGGAACACACTGTTTGAAAAGGGAGATTGTGCACAGCAACTTGTTCGAAGCAAACAGTGAGTTATCTTTTATTGTTGAGGCTTATCTGGCATCTTTCCAATTGTGTGTGTTTTGTTGACCTTTGAATTCTGCAATTCCTTATCCAACCCTACCCAGTTAACTGCTTCAGTGTGGTTTGTGTGGATTTTTATTTACAATTTATATGTACTTTGTTTTAGGACTGAATTTCCTCCACTTAAGGGCTGTTCTTGGGAGAGTTTTTTCTCCAGCCAAAGGTAACTGCACATTGGGGGCAAAATTGGAGGTGTCAAAGGGACTTTTCTTACATGTGACTGTGTTGCCTTGTGCCACACCCCGGGTCATCACAAACTCTCTGGAACTTGTCAGACTCTGCCTGTTGCAGTCAAATTCTACAAATGGTGCATGAATATTGTCACAGAAGCTTTCTATGAACCTGCCAGTGCAGGGACCTTTCATGTGAGTCAAAAGAATGACAGAAATGTCTTACTGAGAACATTTGTCCCTCAAAGTATGCTTGTGTGGTTGGCCCTAAGCATCGGCCCATCTGCTGAATTAAGACTAACCAAGGTCTGGGAAATCTCTTTCCATGCGCATCCTTTAATTACACCTTCGTTTGCCATCTGGAACAAAGTTTCCAAACCTGACCCAGAGCTACTCACCATCAGCAGTGTGAAGGAGTTTATGGCTCTTCAAGGTGCCTTTCGATTTGAACTTCTTCCCACACCTGTCACACAGGTGCGTCTTCTCGGTGCTGTGGCGATTCATGTGAGCTTTGAGGTTGCTTTTGCTGCGAGTAGCGTATTCGCATAGAGAGCATTTGAATGGCTTGATGCCTACAGGGAGAGAAATCGTTTTAGGCAGTCAGTCTTTTCCAGCTCGAACAGGATGAGAGAGAATGTTTTCAGGGGACATTCCATCCAGTTGGTTGACAATTTGGGGACTGCATTTATAATGTATGAGGGCTATCCACAAAATATATTACGTTTTGCGATAGAAAGAAAACAAAGTGTAGGAAAAATTTTTTATTATATACACTTGAAAGTGACACTAAAATACTACTTTTCAACATGTTCACCGAACAAATTGAGGCACTTATCATAACGGTGAACAAGCTTTGTAATTCCATTGTCATAAAATTCAGCCGCCTGAGATTTGAGCCAGTCAGTCACGCCCGCCCAGCCGCCCACAGTTCCGCATCGTCGTCAAAGCACTGTTTCCAAGCCAGATCTTCATCCTTGGAAACAAGTGGGAGTCACTTGGTGCAAGATCGGGCTGTAGGGCGGAAATGAAGAAAAATTCTCTCACTTGAAAGCATTCAGGACTACTCGAGTGCGATTTGCATTGTCATGCAAAAACAAAATTTTTGAGCTTAACTTCCTCTACGCTTGTTCTGAATTGCTTTTTCTTAGTTTTTTGCAACGTTTCACAATACCTCACAGAATTTATTGTTGCATCATGTTCCAGAAAATTGAGAAGAGCACACCTTGCCTATCCAACAAAACAGTTGCCATGTCTTCTTTGCAAAGAGAAAGTTAGGGGAGGAGAACGTTTGCAACCATTTTTCTTGTTTTTTGGGGGGAATTTGTGTGCCCCACTCATAGACTGCAATTTGGTCTTGCTGTTACATGTTTGCCCAAGTCTCGTCTTCCAGTTACGATTCAATCAAGAAATGAATCTTCATCTTTGTCGTAAGAGTACAGAAATGTCAATGATGTGCCATACGCTGACTCTTGTGGTTTTCTGTCAGGATTTTTGGCACCCATCCTGCACAAAATTTGGTAGCCTAGCTTATGTGTAACAATTTCATGCAACAAACTGCGTGAAATTTGTGGAAAACTAAGCGAAAGTTACTGTGTTCCGTTACTGTGAAACGGCAGTTTCGATGAATCTTGGTTATCGACTTTCGCGACCAGTTATCAGTCACAATGCTCGGATGTCCACTCCGCTGTTCATCATGAACGTTAGTTCATCCATTTTAAATCTTAATGCACCATTGGCGCACTCCACCTTCAGTGATGATGTTGTTCCCCGTACACTTATGATGTTGTCCCCCGTACCAAGTTGCCGAAAAATTTCAATCGGTTTATGTTTTTTTGCCAACAAAAACCTCATCACTGATCGCATCTCACAACTTGCGGAATTTTCAATTGCAGCACACATTTCAAATGTTTGCTGTGAAATAATGGGCAACAATACGAACCTCCACTCGCAGACTAGATTGCAGACTAAGCAGCGGATGCACATACCAAAGATGGCCACGCTAGCTCCACCCCTTCTTGCTACAGATGAAAACGTAATCTATTTTGTGGATAGCCTCGTATTTGGAGGGGAGAGACATCAAATTGTGGAGGACTATTTTAGGACTTCATCTCTTAGAAAAAACAAATAAGCAAAATTGTACTGTGAACTCCACGGCAAGCAATATGCATATGGTAATGTACAGAGGCTGATGGCTATAAGCCATAGAAGTTAGATAGTGTTGCCACCACGACATATCAGACAAAATGGGGAAGAAAATTTTCTATTTTGGATTTGTGCCAGAAGAGAAAGAATTTTGTACCTGCTCATTTCCACACGTTGACCTGTCTCAATCCTCTCCCATTTTACACCAACCTTTAATGATTCTAGAGCGATGCTTAATGGTTGGGTTTGTAGAATACAGCTTTCGAGTATTGTTGCTCCAGCAAATCAAGGAAGTGCCAAATAACTAACAGTAAACAGCCCAAAGAAAGAACCAACAAAATCACTCCCACCAACCCTGACAGGGCAAAACACTAGCATATAAATAAGCAAACCCCACTCCCTACTATTACTGATGATGGTTACCTAGTTTGATAATGAAATGTCTGCACGAAAGCCCCAAGCTCAGAGAGCACCAAGGGCCCCACAGTTTTAACCATGAGCTACAAATATTATTTTCTATCAGTATCCTGAGTAGGCTAAATGGTTCTGTGCATCCTAGCATCTAAAGCATGGGTGGCAAAAAATTTGGCATATATATATATGTATATATATATATACATATATTATATATTTTCATCTTCCTTCAGGTATTATCCCACGTTATTGTAGTGCTTTTAAAGTTGTAGGCAACGTTTCAGCAGAATCTCATCTGCCATCCTCAGGCTTCTGTATTGAGTTTGTATGTGGATCAGAGTCTCACAGTCATTGGTTTTGTGAGACTCTGACCCACATACAAACTCAATACAGAAGCCTGATGATGGCAGATGAGATTCTGCTGAAACGTTGCTACAACTTTAAAAGCACTACAATGACGTGGGATAATACCCGAAGGAAGATGAACTGCATTCATGTAAGTACCCGCGAAAACTTAAAAAAACAAATATATTATATACTACATATATAACATAGTTAATGTACATATATGAATAACATAATGTTAAAAGTTTATGATATCGTGTGGCTGCTATCCAGGGCTTTGGCTTGTGAACTGCTGGCTGGACATACCTGATCTAGAGCATAAAGTAACAATCATGGTTTATTTTTCTGGACATATTATAACTCATGTAAACTCATGTAAACTCATGCAAGTGATTTTAAGTTTTATTTTATTTTACTTTTGTTCCTTCTCAGAGTCCCTTGTTTAAGTGGGCAGCCACATAAAATGGATAAATAAACAGATATTGTGTTCTGTTTAAGTATAGGACTTAAATGCTACATGAATTCAAGTCATTCTTTTCTGGTTTACCGTTCTCTCTTAAGTTCTCTCTTTTTCTTTGAGCTGTAATTATAGATTTCAAGTTCCTTGAATAAGAGTGCATTGTTTTGTGATTTGTAGAGTGCCATGCACTTTTATGCAGAGAGGGAGGGAAGGAGAAGTAATAGCTAAGCACACTGAATTTTGTTGCCTTTTTTGTGTGGCCAGCAGCTTTGAAAATGTGTGAATATTAAAAATCCTTTGCAAATGGCAATATGTTAATTTAACATTTTGTTTGTAGGTACATATTAAGAAAAAAATCACTTGCTGGTCTAATCTTGATTCATTAATTTAGCAATAAAAGCGATTCAGCATATTGATTCCTGAATAACTGTGGACTTCAGCTGCTGAGACAGAAAATCACAAAACATATAGCCTGAATGAGATGAGCCGCAAACAACTGATTTATAGAGTGTTAATTCCAAAATAGGATACAGGAAGGAGTTCTGAAAACTGATGATATGACATACTGAAGCAATAAAATAGAGCTAGGGAAGACGTTGTATTATAAATACTGTACTATAAATGAAGAATGCATTACACAACATCAATGTTGGGAATTAAAGATTAACCCTGTGCTTCTGAGCTGCCTGCTAGATTTTGCATCAGATCAGACAGCCTTTTAAATAATGTAGAAGTGTTGTTATAGTTAAATATGTTTATATTTGTAAAGTTCTGTGAAGCAGTATGTTAGCCAAGTCTACGTGCTATTGCTATTGACTATATGATACAATATGAAAGAAAAATAAATTCAGCAGTTGATATAGTTATCCAATGAACCCTGATGTGGACTGTGCTTTGAATTCTCCGTGCTTCAGTTGACTTTGTGACACTGATACCCTGCCTTGATTATTTTTATAAATAACACAAGGCATAGATAGCATAGAATAACAGAGTTGGAAGGGACCTTGGAAGTCATCTAGTCCAACCCCCTGCTCGAGCAGGAGAGTCTATTCCAAATATTAGCCCAGTCCTCTATCCTAGGACTGAACACACATCCCCGATTGTGAGGTGAGAGCTCCACCTCTAGGCCACCAGAGCTGGGTGAACATATCCAACATCTTCCTCCTCTTATTTTCCCCACAACAACTTTGTGAAGTGGATTGAGCTGAGAGGGAGTGATTGGCCCAAAGTCACCCAGGTGGCTTTCATGTCTAAGATAGGACAAGAACTCACCATCTCCTAGTGATTGGCCCAAGGTCAGCTTTTTTTTCCTAAGGCGGGACTACAACTTACCAACTCCTGGTTATTGGTCCCAAATCACCCAGCTGGCTTTAATGGCTGAGGCAGGATTTGATATGATTTTGTTTATCATTTATATACTGGTGCTGAAGAAGGTCTTTTAATAAAAGGGCTGAAATAGGAACAGCTCACTGTATGCATTTGTATCAGAATATGTCATGTTTGCTCCCCAGGTTTTTGCCTTTCTCACTGGCAAATTACTGCAATTATGGACAGACAGGCCCTTTCTACATCCCATTTACCTTCATGAGCCCAAATATGACGCTGGAGATCCGATCCATTCTTCATGAAATAAAAATTGCAATAAGGACATTTCACAGCTCGTTTTCCGATAAGTCCTTTGAGCTGAACTCTCCTGCCAACAATCTTGGAAATTGTGTGCATAGACACCTCTGAGATTGAGAGGGGAGGTGGAGTTGGGGAAGGAAAGAAAAAGCAGAAAAGGGGAAGGAAAAAAAAAGAAGGTAAGCACTTGCCATTAGGGAAGATGCTTTCAGAAACCAATAAAATATAGATTGTTTTGACTGCTGCTTGTTGAATCTTTTAAGGAGTTTTCCTTTCGTGGGTTTTGTTTTCCCTAGGTAAGATCTGAACTTGAAAGAAAGAGCCTCATTAATTGAGGTTTTTTTTTCCCAGCATTGGTTAATCCATTTGTGTATTATGCTGTTTTCTCTACTCTTTGAGCGACAAATTAGAGACTGGTTGGGCTGTTGGTGCAGAAATTGGCTTTTTTGTCTCTCTCTGTCTATTTCTCTCGTAGGAAGCGTTCTCAAACAGTAAACACCTAAGCAGGGCAGATTCATTAACCAAATATTTATGAGCTTTAATAGTCTCCGAGAGCTGTTAACATTTGTTCAAGGTTTCACCCAGGATTTCCGGAAGGGATGGGAAGTCTAAATAAACAGCTTGTTAACAACTGCAAAAGGCCTAAAAACCCAGATGGGATGGTATAATTGCCAGAAAAGAAGGATGCATTATTCAGACTCAGTGAGGGAGAATAACTAAACGTAAGTATGTGCCCTATCTTTACAAGGATGCATATACAGGTAGTCCTCCAGTTACAACTATAATGGAGCTGGGCTAGGAGTGGGATTCAAATTGATTTACCACCAGCTTGGTGGATGTGGCTTGGTGGGTATGCTTTGGGCGTGCAAAGAGTCTTTCCTACTGACCTTCTCCTGCACTCCTGAGCTCTCCCTGTGTCTTCAACAGCTGACGCGGGGCAATCCGCTGTGCCGCACAATGCAGCTGAGTGTCAAAAGCAGGAAATAATGGAGCCTGGGCAGGTGGATGGGCCTAGCAGCTGATAGTCGGAGCGAACCGGTTCGCTCCCAGGTGATCTTGGGCACTACCGGTTCGGCTGAACCGGGCTGAACTAGTAGAATCCCACTCCTTATGGTTGAATGTCGTGATAGTCATAATTGGGTCACCCATTATGTTTTGTGGCAATTGTCAAGTCAACAGCATGGGCGTTAAGCTAACCAATGCCAAAAACTGGTAGGAAATGCTGGGTTTTTGGCAAAACCATTGTAAAATCCAGTTACATGACCATGGGATGCTGCAAACAGCCATAACTGCAAGACTGGTTGTTAGGCATGTGTGATCTGGGGGTGGGGGAAAGGGCAGCCATTGGAGCTCGGTATCAACACTTTGAACATAGGTCATAAGGAGCTTTTCTGGGGTCTGTTCCTAAGCAACCCATCATAAGTCGAGAATTTTACAAGTAGTCCTTGACTACGAACACAACTGAGCCCAAAATTTCTGTAGCTAGTTAGAAAGCGGTTAAGTGAGTTTTGTCCCTGTCAGCCTCCCAGAATTCTTACTGACATCTTTGACTGCTTGGCTCTTGTCGGCTGCCATGGAAATGGGGGAAGGGATAATTGGGGCTTTTCGGGGAAGGGTGGAGATTGAAGTTGTGTGAATTGTAAAATCTAGGATGCTTTCTTGCTTCCTGCGCAAATGCAGCCACTTGTCTTTTCTAGGCCAAGGTCAACCACCTCGGCATACCAGGTATATGAGATGCTACCTGAAGATGTAATCCATGTGACATTATACACACCTCAGATTGGATGTCCAGTATGGGGGTGGGGACTTGGGATATCTTTCTATATGTAATTTCCATGCCTTTTGCCTCAGATCTTGTTTTTCCTTTGTTGCTATCACTTCAGTAAAATTACTTTGCTCTATAAAAATGCCGTGTAAGGATTATTTCTTGGATTTTGAATGAAGGCTCATCTGATAGTCCCTTTTTATGACCTTTCTTGTCAAAGGTGCAAACTGAATCACTGCAGTTGTTATTAACACCATCATTAAGTGAATCTGGCTTCCCCACTGACTAACTTTGCTTGTCACATGGTCACAAAAGGGGATTACATGACCCCGGAACACTGTAAGCATCACAAATATGAACCAGTGGTCAAGCCTCTGAATTTTGAGCATGTGACTGTGGGGATGCTGCAATGGTCACTGTAAGTGTGAACAACAGTCATAAAACATTTTTTCAATTCCACTGTAACTTCAAACAGTCACTAAATGAATGGTTGTAAGTCAAGGACTGCCTGCTCAATCATAGGGAGTTCAATACAAGGGACATAAATTCCCACAACGACTTGAAGTCACTTTTTTCAGCATCACTATCAACTCATAAAACATTCCTATTCCTGTTTTAGTAGTTGCCATAAAAAAGAAAGTGGGGGGAGTAAGAAAATCTGGAAGAGCAGTGTAGCAGTTTGAAAGAGGAAGTACATTCCAACTCTTATCTTTAAAAGATTGTAACTAAAGTACCACGAATATATTTGCCCACGAATATATTTAATTGGAGAATGTGAATGATGACACCCAGCCCGTGAACGTGCTCAACTGGAGAATCTGGTTTGTGAGACACCCAGGGGGGAGGGGGAAACAGATTAACAGATAATCAGAGTTGGAAGGGACCTTATAGGTCATCTAGTCCAACCTCCCGCCCAAGCGGGAGACCCTACACCATTTCTGACAAATGGCACTCCAAACTCTTCTTGAAGGTCATAAGTGATGGCACTCCCACAACTTCCGAGGGCAACTTCTGTTCCATTGGTTGATTGTTCTCACTCAAACAGGGTCACAGGTGACTGTAAATTACGTATGCTAAAGTTGGCTTCATACAGGACAGTGCCAGTATGTCACCTCAATTAAATCCTTTGAAGTTTGGCTCAAGAATCATGATTTAATTAGGGTGATAGCTGGAATCCTGACAGCAAGCCAACTCTGGCACACGTAATTTACAGTCACCTATATCGGGATGATGGCCCATCATGCTGCCCAGTCACTGTAACTCCGTAGGATCAGTAAAAGAATGGTTGTAAGTTGAGGACTACTGTATGTCTTTGTATGTCATACGGACCTGGTTACAACTACTTGAAACAAAATTAATTTCCAGGTTGACTTGCATCCTAAACTCTTATGCCACCCTTTTAAGCAGACCAAGGAGTAGACCCCCAGTGATTTTTGATGGATTCAAACACTGACCATCTCTTCTCACTTTGCAAACTGCTCTTCGGGTCATTGGCTATACGAGAGAGACAGAGAGAGAGAAAGAGAGAGAGAGAGAGAGAGAGAGAGAAGGAGGGAGAGAGGGGGGGGAGGGAAGACAGTCCCACCCAAGAAAATTCTCCGAAACAGCTTGAGAAGTGAGCAAAGAGATGATGTGTGTTCACACACCCACTTTCCCTCTGCAGACAGAAGCTGGCAAGTCACAATTTCCTTCCCCCTCTGCTAATGCCTCCAAAATCTATTCAATTGTTTGCTGGAAACCAGAAGCCTTTAAACAACCTGGCAGATAGGAGACGGGAAGGTTATAGAACTGTGATGGCGAACCTATAGCACGCGTGCCACAGGCAGCACACAGAGCCATTTGTGCCGACATGAGAGTTGCAGGCAAATTTACCTCACAGCGCATGTGTGCGCCTCACAACTGATTTTTGGCTGGTTTGAGGCCTTTTTTGGCCTCCCAAAGGCTTGAGGAAGGCTTCTGCAGGCTTCTACAAGCTTTGTAGGCCGAATTCTAGCCGCGTTTCATCACTTCCTATTTTTCCAAAAAAACCAGAAGTGATGAAATGGGGCTAGATTTCGGCCTAAAAGCTTGTAGAAGCCTGCAGAAGCCTTCCTCAAGCCTTTGGGAGGCTGAAAATTAGCTGTGAGGTGCAGTGCAGGTAAGGGGACGGTGGTGGGTGGGTGTGGGGATTGCGCACGCATTTGTAGGGGATGTGGGGGGGCAGACATTGCCTTCTGGGTGCTGGCACACGAGTGTGAGCTGCGAACATGCAAGTGCGCACACATTTTTTTGGCACAGGAGCCCAAAAAGGTTAGCCACCACTGTTATAGAAGCACTTAGGAGCAGTGGTGGGATTCAAACCGGTGTAACAACTGGTCCAGCATGTCTAGCGTTTCAAAACCACCTATTTTCAGCTCTAAAAGTTATCTTTTGTTGTAGCCCTGGTGAGTAAAAACAGCTAACACCCGGCAATCCACGATGCTGGGCTGAAAAATACAGAAATATAGGACAGAATAGGGCAGAGGTGGGTTGGGGGGCCAACTAATCACTGGAACTACCAGTTCACCAAACCAGTCTGTACCGGCCGACCCACCCCTGCTTAGGAGCCCTTGTTAACTACCATGTTTCTCATATAATAAGGTCGGGTCTTATTTTTTTTTTGAGCCTCGAAAAAATGGCTAGGTCATCTTTTGGGGGGAGACTTAATTCTTCCCCCCTTGCATCTTTGGGAGGGTAGCAACGGCTTGGATGTTGACCTCAGCGTTGGTGGGGCACTTTGTATCAGGGTCAATGCAGGCAGCACCATATCCGGGTATGCAACAAAAGTACTTCCTAACGGCAAGCTCCCCACCATTCCCCTCATTTCACTTGTTTTAATATAGGCCTTAATTTGGGGAGAGGGGCTTAATTTCATTTCATGCCTATAAAACATGCTGGGACTTCCTACTGGGGGAGGTGGTATTGTTGGAGAAACAGGGTACTTGTATGCTCCACATGTTCAATTTTAGAAGAAAGATTTGCCTCCTCCATTTCAGACTTGCAAATTACTATTCATAGTATAGGTGCTGGGACACGGAATAATTTGATCACCCAAATGATTTCTTTTTCAAAAAAATATCTTCTTCATGATGATAATGACAATAATAGCAGTAACAATGAAAGCCTAATAGCAAGAAGGCATAATATAACAGCAGAATGTTATTCAGCTGGTGCCTTGCCTCCACGATTACATTCAGACCCATCAGTGTGGCTTATCTTACCTGGGTGGTTTGTCTTTATATGAGCTTTTATAAGTCGGTCTTCAGAAAATGATTTCTCACACACAGGGCAGGAATAACTCTTTTTGTCCTTTAAAGGAAAGAAAAGAGAAAAGAAAATGGTATCGGTTCACTGAACTGATTGCTAAACTCATTACACAATGAATAATATCTGGCTTCCAACAAAATAAGGCTCAAAGGTGGATTTTAGTTGGCGGATGAAAAGACAGAACACTTATCATTATCACAATGAGCCACATGGAAAGGATTAAAAAAAAAGACTTGTAAGCACATGTGTGATTTCAAAATAATTCAGAGTTTTGGTTTAGACTAGAGCAATCTTGGCAACTTGAAAGATCTGTGGACCTCAATTCCACAGATTGGTCCACAGATCTTGAAATTGCCCTGGTTGGACGCCCCAGCTTTAGATCGATAAAGGAGGAAGGAAGGAAGAAATAGAAATTAGACTTCTGTACCACTTCACTGTGCTTTACAGCCCTTTCTAAGCAGTTTACAGAGTCAGCATATTGCCCTCAACAATCTGAGTCCTCATTTTAGGAGGCTGAGTGTATCTTGAGCTGGTCAGGATTGAACTCCTAGCACTGGGCAGAATTTGCCTGCAATACTGCATTCTCACCATTACACCACGAGGGAGGGAGGGAGGGAGGGAAGGAGGGAGGGAGGGAAGGGAGGAAAGAAGGTAGGTTGGTTTTTTATTTCTATGTCAAGCATGGCTGGAAATTTTGGGAGTTCAATATTACGTCGTGAGCAACAATTTGTTTACCAATACTGTACAAACATATTACAAACCAGTTCTCACAAAGGATAGATGCAGTCTGGCAGACCAATCTCCTTGAATTTAGCAGATCATGGGATTCAAAATTAAAACCAGCTTTAGAAATGGCAGGTTTTAAGAAGACTCTGCTAGACTGAAATTGCTTTCTTCCGCAAATGTTATGTGTAAATGATATTTGGGACCATTTCATCCCACGTGGGGAAAAGGAAAAGCTAAATGGGAATGGATTCCAAGCCCCTTAACTATTATTTCTATCAATGTTTGAATATCTGCTCAATGGGAATTGAAATCAGAAAATAAATACGCAGAACTTCAAGTACATTATCATTCCAAAGCTGATAATTTTGAAGCCAAGTTGATGAGTTGGAGGCTCTAATTCAATTCTAAACATATGCACACAGCTCCATAAAGGCTCCTGGGATCTTTTACAGTGTGGAAAAGACAGACTGTTCCACTTCTAACGAATGCCAAGATTTGCTTCCTGGAAAAAGCCAAATGCTACATGAGACTCAGAGATAAAAATTAGATTTTCTTGCAGTCAGAGCGGTCTGCCAAGGAAAATTCCAGCTGCAAAAAGAAAATCAAAAAATTATCATTGCTATATATGAGACCTTCACCTTTCTGAGGTAATAAGTACAATATGAACAAGTTTAAAATTTATATCTTGTTGGGATATGTGCTCATTAGAAAATGTTTTCAGGACTGAGATTCATCAGGAGGAGCAAATCTCAATGACAACCAATCATTTTTTTAAAGTATCTATGGATCTGCAATTCTTCTGTCAAGGAGAGATTAGAATTTGGAATTTGACTTTCAACATCTCCAGGCATTTTGGCTATGATATAAAATATTTAGATATGTTCACCATAAAAAAAATGTCAATATTATAAGAAAAAAAAAGCATAATATGAACACATTTTCTAGTATGAATAGAACATATAGAATATAACATCATAAGACTAGAAGGAGCCTCAGAGGTCTTCTACTCCAACCACCTGCTCAAGGCAGGAGACCGTATAACATCCAGATCAAATTGTCTATTTTTGAAAAACTTCAGTGATGGAGAAACCAAAATCCCAGAAGGCAAAGCTATTTCATTGATTAATTGTTCTCACTGTCAGAAAATTCCTCATTTTTAGATTGGATGTCTTTTTAAGAAGCTTCCACTCGTTATTTCTTGTCCTGCTCTCTGGGGCTTTGGAGAATAAGTCAATATCTCTTCTCTGTGACAGCCCTTCAAGTAACAGAAGACAGTTATCATATCCCCTCTAAACCTTCTCTTCAACAGACCAGACATGCCCAATTCCTGCAAGTTCTTCACATGTTTTAGCCTCCAGTCCCCTAATCACCTTTGTTGTTCTTCACTGTGCTCTTTCTAGAGTCTCAACATCTTTTTTTGCAGCATGGCGACCAGAACTGTATGTTCTGTGTGGCCTCACTAGTGTGATATAAAGCAATACTAACTTCTCATGATAGCAATAGCAATAGCCTTTAGGCTTAAAGCCCTGTCACACTGCCCAATGGATGCAGAACGGACAAAACGGACGAGCAAAATGTTCCATCCGTTGTTATCCGCTCTCAAAAGGGGCAAACATTTACATAACCGGAGCGGATAACACGGACACGGAGAGGATGCAGGGTGGATGGAAAGCGGATGCGGAACGGAAGCCTAGCGGATGGAAGCGGATGGGAGCGG
>BHFT01053445.1:0-17665 GCA_004320025.1 Laticauda laticaudata
CCGCTTTCATCCGCTAGGCTTCCGATGAACATCCGTTTAACATCCCTGCTACATACTACCCACGTCCGTTCTTTTCTGCTCTGTTTATGCAAATTTTCACCACTTTTTGGAGCGGATGACAACGGGGGAGCCACCCCCGAAATTTTGCTCGTCCGCTGTGATCTTTATGCATATGTTTTGCATCCGTCGGCCAGTGGGATCGGGCCTTAAAAGAATTGAAATAGAAAATTGAGCTTGTGACAAGAAAGAAGAATTGATGGCAGGTGGACCAAGACAATCATCGAATGGATATACATAATAAGCATTCACAAAAGAAATTTAAACAAGATAGATCAATGACATCAGAAGTATTGTGGGTTCAATTGGCCAAAAAAACCCAAAACAAAACAAAAACCTCAGGACTATATTGATTGGAAACATGCAGAAGAGGCCTTCATCCTTCAGTGAGTGGATGGACAATGGCGATGATGATGATGATGATTATGATGATGATGATGAAAAAGATAATTGGAAAATATATTAATTTATTCTGCAAACACGATACATGTCTTTTGATTACCAATGGAAAATCATACAAATATAATGGTATTCTTTATAATAGTTTGTTGCTTCTTTCCCCTTTTGATCTGTGAATATTTAAATTATTTTTTTATGTGCATCTTTTGATGTTAGTACATCTCAGATATTCTGACTAATGGAGTGTTTTAAAACTTAAAAAAATGAATTACAATTTAATCAGCTCACCTTCTCATTGTTTATTTCAGAATGCCAGACAAAGCTGACTTTAATTAATTAAAAACTGTGTTTTTTTAAAAAGGCAGAGTTGACATGATATAAAATGCCATCTTGTAGATTATTTGTATTTTCACTTTTTCTAGGTACAATGGATACTAATATTGATAATGAAAGTGATGGATAGCTACAACACAGTGCTTTATCCAGAACTGTGACTATCTAAAAAGGTAAATTGAACCAACAGAGATTATTATGGAGTTTGGGTGGGAAGCAACTAGTTTGACTTTTTAGAAAGCAATTTTTTCAGATGCTAGGCCCATACTATAAAAGCAGTTTAATGATTATGTAATCTCATAATAATTGTTTGGGTAGAGCAACACCAGAATGTTTCCTTCCTGCCTTCCTTACAGGATTAGGCCAGTAATTTCTTCTAACAACTGGTTCTCTGAACTGCTTANTTCCTTACAGGATTAGGCCAGTAATTTCTTCTAACAACTGGTTCTCTGAACTGCTTAGAATGTCAACAACCGGTTCTCGCGAATAGGTGCGAACTGGAAGAATCCCACCACTGTATATAAGTCTCAGTGTTATTGCTATTTATGTGATGTAATGGCTTAGAACACTTAGAACATTCACAGTAAAGTACTTTTATAGATGAAGAAGTTGTTCCAAAAGCAGGTCTGATATATTTATGAAAAAAAATTTAACAGTTGGTACTAGTGATGGTACAGAACTTCTCTGTTTAAAGGTAGTAGGCGAGTTTAGTTTGCCTCTAAACTGCTTTCTTCCCCTATTACCATCCTTACTTGTACTCTAGAATACTGATACATTGTCTGATACCAAACCCTTCACAGTTTCTTTTGACAATGCCTTCTTAGATGGATAATGACTTGTATATACTAGGGATATTTGCTTTCTGTCCATTAAATGCATTCCTGGTCAGATGATTCAAAGAAAACAGCTAAATTAAGCTAGAATCTTCTAGGCATGAACTTCAAACTAAATTTTGAGTTCTTTCATCAATAAAGCTTATATTTATCTTTTATGGAAATTTCTGAGTTATTTACTTATATTTCATATCATAATTGTAACAAAACAAACATCAAGATAAAAATTTTAAAAAAAGAACCATGACAATTGAAAAGTAAAGGTAGGAAAACATCTATGTGTATGAATAAGTATGGATGAATAAGTGTGGATGAATGGATAGATCGATAGATAGATGAATGGATGGATAGATAGATGGAATCTATTGGAAGATCATAGTTAACATAGCAAAAATGATGAATTAAAATGTAAATTTGTAATTATTGTGTTAATGAAAGATTTTTATGTATGTCATAAACTTTCAGATTGTGAATTGGCTGACACATACATCTATTGTCATTATTTTGTGATCTAAGTAGATTAGGTGAAGTTGACATTTAATCCTTTTGCAGAGACAAGATAAATAGTTCTTACTTATTTGTTCAGCAAAAGCAGAAATAGTGTCTTTAAAATTAATAATCTGAAACCATAGTATAAGAAAGAAAAAGAATGGCAAGAGTAGTTAAGGTGCTAGATTGGGAACAGGACTCCTAAATTATAGTCCTCCCTTAGACATGGAATCCAGTTGAGTGACTTTGAGCCAGTCGCTGCAGACTGATGAATAGATGTTCTTTAACTTACCAGTTAGATTTCCCAGATCTTACTGATTTGTTGAAAAGCATCCCTTTACATGGGGATCAATGTGGGGGATTACAATCCTTAATCTTCAGTGAAGCAGCCTTCATTCTATATAGTGGATTAATTTGAGCTGATTTTACACACACAAACACATATATACACATACATTATACATATAAACACAACATCCAAATATTCTGCTTTAATTGTAATTTCTTCAATAATTACTCACTTTTCATTATTAACTTTTTAGCTTTTAAAAAGTTATTAACTTTCAAATTATTTTTATTTTTGGCAAGTGAACAACAGTTTTTTTATTTATTTGGCTTATATATTTTTCAGATATGCTGACAGATCTTGTTGGGGATAATAACACAATTAAATATTCACTGTTACTTCTGTTGTTACTGCCAATAACTGTTTAAAATAGATCTTGTTACAGTATATGCATTGTAGTCTTCTAAATATGATTACTAAAATATTCAATTACATCTAATCATATTCATAAGTCAAGGACTACCTCAAATATAACACTTTCAATAATCTCTAAGGACACCAACAGTTTCCAAGGACAACAATAAAAAGCAGTTTAAATATTTTGCAGTGCAACCTGCAGTGAGGCTGTGCAGAACAAAGTGAAATAAATTTTTGCATGCTTGCTTACGATTAAAAAAGAATCTTGTTACACTTTTACAAATCAAAACATAGTTTGAGGGAATAAAAAGCTTACAAATCACTAGTTTATAATAATGATATTACAGATATTTATCACATGATATAGTACAGTAAAACCTTCTGTTGATTGTTCTTTCAGATAAACAATGCCAAAAAAATTGCCAAAAACAGCAGTAGTCATATTTGTACTATTGTCTTGATTCTTTCTCATTTTGATTTTATAACTTTTGCATTAATATACCACCCTCCTTTTACATTTTTGGCCTGTCTATCCAAGTTCCTTCAGGCTGTGTCGGGCTTGGAGATGGAGTTTCCCAAATTACTGTACTGGGGAAAACTGGTATTTTCATCTATTTTCTCTGGACACAAACTGAGAGGGAACTCAGGTGTTCATGATCACCATGGTAAATACAGGTTTCTTTCAGAATCGTTACTGGGCAATGTCACAATGTTGTGATATATTAGACCTGGTTTTCATTTTAGGGCATTTGGAAGATATCATCATCAATTCTTTGCCATGGTTGCATCATTAACCATTAATTCAAACTTTTCAGCACAGTCTCAACACAAGCAGAAAAGTCCTGTCTACCCGAGAAACCTTATTCATTTACCTTTATGGTCCCTTCCATGCTTTTGTGGTTTAACAATTTACACAAATAAATTTATATTATAGCTCATTGTATTTATTCATGTATTGACTGAGTCAGTGGTGGGATTCAAAATTTTGTACTACTAGTTCTGTGGGCATGGCTTGGTGGTGGGCGTGGCTTGGTGGGCATGGCAGGGGAAGGATACTGTAAAATCTCCATTCCCTTCCACTCTTGGGGGAAGGTTACTGCAAAATGCACATTACCACCTCATTTCTAGGGGAAGGCTGCTGCAAAATTCCATTCCCTACCCACCCCACTAACCTGCTTTCCAGCTCCATTCTCCTGTGCAGGGCAACAAAAGGAGACCCAGCCAATAGCTGGGACTCTGGAAGCAGAAAATAGATGGAGGCATGGCCAATCAGAGGAATTATTTGTCGATTCTCTGAACTACTCAAAATTTCCACTACCAGTTCTCCAGAATTGGTCAGAACCTGCTGAATGCTACCTTTGTACTTAGTATGTATGATTTTTACATTTATTGCAGATGATATTCATCACATTTTAGGTGGGAAAAAAGAAAAGGTTGTTAGACTATCTTAAAATATATATTTGCTAAATCATAAGTAAACAGAAAGAAAGAAAGGAAGGAAGGAAGTTAGATGAAAAATTATTTCCCTCTTCCTAACATACTATTGTAGAAGGAAATAATCCATTTTGCCTTTGACTAATGTAATTATGTGATCCCATGATAAATTATTAACATCTTGTAATTTATGTTTCTGAAATGCATTTTGATAATGTGTTGCTGTTGCACTGTATTTAGTGTAACTAGTTTATCTCTGAAGATGGTACATATTCTGCTTGCCATGAAGTTAATAGATTAGAAACTGGAAAGGAATCAGACAAATGAAATAAAAAAATATCATTATTTTAACAGGATGTTCTTCAAAAGGAAAACTAAATTAGTCTTATATGCTCCCAGAACTTAACTTTTACAAATGGAATATATAGATTTCTTTTTAAAAATGGGAAATATTTTAATCAGAGATTCTGCAAGACAGGGACAGGAACAATTAGTAACCAACTAGACAGAACAACTTCCTCGATCTCATCTTCTGCAATACTTTGAATTCAATTTACAGAATACAAATTATAGAACCCTTTTCCAACAGTGACCACAACATGATTGATTTTTGTCTCAACATATGTCCACACAAAAATCACAACAACATAATCCCCAATTATAACTTCAAAAAAGGCAACTATGATCTTATAAACAATGACCTCTCATCCCTTGATTAGCAATTTCTATTCACTGGATGCAATACTGTAGAAGACCATGGCAACATATATTTACTTGATGTCAAAAGAGTCATCAAACTATATGTACCATTAACAATTCCCAAAACCAGAAAAATAGATTACCCATAACAATAAGGAAACTTCAATCCAAAAAGAGATCACTTTGGCAGAAAAACAAATCTGGTCATGTTACCAACCTCAAAAGCAGATACAAAACTTTATGCCACCAGATAAAGACTGATTACAAAATTACACAATTTTGTAATCAATAAACTAAAAGACTCAAGGTCCATCCCACCCCTGAAAGGACCTAAGGGTAGAGACTGTAATGACGACACCAGTAAAGCAAACCTCTTTAACACATTCTTTGGCTCAGTATTGTAAACAGCAGTGGATCATGCCCAGTATTTCCTAATCAAACCACAGATAACTGATGTGATCCATATTGATTTTACAGAAGACAATGCTGAAAAGGCACTAGGCAATCTAAAACCATCTCTACCTATTGGACTGGATGGAATATGTGCCTACTTCTTAAAAAAGCTATCCACTCCATAGTGGCAGAACCTCTAAGCATAATCTTTGAAAAATCTTTCAGGACCAGCTCCTTGCCAAACCAATAATCATGAGCCACAGTCCTCCCCATCTTCAAAAAAGGAGACCCCAGCCTAGTTGAAAATTACAGACCAATCTCTTTATGCTGCATCACCTGTAAAGTCATGGAATCAATTATTAACCAATGCTCCTCCATTTAGAGACAATGTCTCCTCCATTTAGAGACAAACAACCTACTCTCTAATAAATAATTTGGTTTCAGAAAAAAACTATCCTGTAATCTGCAACTCTTACACTGCAAAAACATATGGGCTACACAACTCGATCAGGGCAAAGCAATAAATGCAATCTACATAAAGCCTTTGATTCAGTGGTACATGACAAACTACTCCCAAAACTAAAATCTTATGGTATCTCTGGACACCTGCATAACTAGATAGAAGCATTCCTGTCAAACAGACAACAAATAGTCAAAATTGGAAACGTCCTATCAAATTCTGTACCTGTCAACAGTGGTGTCCCTTAAGGCAGTGTTTTGGATCAACTTTCTTCATACTCTACATAAATTAAGAGCAATTGTGTTCTCTTTGCTAATGATGTATAGCTATTCCACACCACTCCCCTTCAAAAAGACTTCGACTATGTATCAGAATAGTCAAACAAATGGCAACTTCAAATCTCAACAAATAAATGCTCTGTCTTACATATTGGCAAAAAAAAAATAGGAAAATAAAATACAAGCTGAATACTCAAGACCTTGTTGATGATCCAAACTCTGTCAAGGACCTTGGAGTACTCATCTCTAATGATCTAAAGTGCGAGAGCCCACTGTAACTACATAGCCAAAAAGGCATTAAGAGTTGTTAACCTCATCCTGCATAGCTTTTTCTCCGGTAATATCACTCTACTAACTAGAGCATATAAAACATTTGCTAGACCAATACTTGAATACAGCTCATCAGTCTGGAACCTGCATTACATATCTGATATTAATACAGTTGAGAAAGTCCCAGAAATATTTTATGAGAAGAGTCCTTCACCCTCTATTCATAGCAGTATACCATATGCACCAGACTTGAAATTCTAGACCTAGAAAATCTAGAACTATGCCGCGTTTTATCTGATCTAAGTGTAGGATATAAAATCATACATTGCAATGTCCTATCTGTCAATGAATACTTCAGCTTCAACCATAACAATACAAGAGCACACAATAGATACAAACTTCATGGTTAACCATACCAAACTTGATTGCAGGAAATATGATTTCAGCAACAGAGTGGTCAATGTCTGGAATTCTTTCCTGACTCTGTGGTTTCTCCAAACCCCAAAAACTTTAACCTTAGACTGACCTCACCCCTTTTCTAAGAGGCTGGTAGTGGGCATGCATAAGCACACAAACGTGCCTACTGTCCCTGTCCTATTGTTTCTTTCTTTTTCTTATATGTATCCATGTATTCATAATTATGTTTATACTTATACCTATTTTCTTGTAAGCAATTGAAACATCAAATAAATAAATAGATATCTTACTGGTTTTCTGCTCTACCCCCGTTGAATGGTTCACATTATGCTTAATTAAATTTAATCATGGTTAACTAAATAAAACATTGACTAGGTCTGCACAGCACATTAAATCACAAATACTGTGGTTTTCAAATACCAGTGGCAATGTTCACAGAAAACACAAATCATCTCTGCAAAGTAAATTAACCTTTTTCCTCTAATCAACAAAGCAGTGTTTTTCCCCAATTGGCTGACAACTAGTGTACTTCTGCAATGAGCACCATCAGTGAAGCTGATCAATTCATTAAGAGCAATTGGCTAACCTCCTGATGCTTCCATTGGTATCCAAAATGTAAAGATGATGGCTACAGCTTAGATTCTGGTAGCCCACAACATAGCTTAGCAAAGACATCTTATTTATAAATTACACATTTGCAATAGCTCAGTAATAAATAAATGGGGTGAATAGGAGCAACAGGCTATAGGACACAACTCACAATATATTAAGTAATGATGTACAATTAAAGAGTGAATTATTTTAATGCAGGATATGTTTTTGTTGCTCCGTATGTTTATGCATATAGTAGTTGTCCATAACCAGTTGAATAGCTTCTTTGAAAAGGTTCTAAAAATAGAATTGATTGAATCTCTTTCATTGGTGTTATCTATCAGGTGCAGAAATCATTAAGAATTCCTCAATTACTCAAAATATCTCAACTGATATTTGTCACATCCAGCAGGTTGGAAATATTTGTAATCAGCACATTAAACAGAGCATAAAATAATGTTGCAACTAAAATTCAGTATCTGGCTGGCTGGTTGGTTATTTATGTCCATTTGTGAAGTGCTGAACACAGAATGATTTTGTTGGAGTCACCTTTCCTTTTTCAGCTATGCTAGTTAAGTGAGGAACATTTCACTATTCTGCCAGGCTGATTGCCCTCATTTTCAATGCCCGTCACACTTTGCCTTAAATATCATATGTTCTCCAAGGTCATCATTTCTTTACTTCATGATTAGAAACAAGGGTAGTTTATACAGTCAGCAAGCAAGTGCTTTTTCTGAATGAACCATTGCAGGTTAGAAGTTGGCACTGATGTTTAATGGTACGTCAAGAAAAGAACATTTAATATGTAGCTTGCAATTTTCCCTTAAGGTAGCAAATTCAGCATAAACTGTACCATAAATAAAATCATACCTGGATAATTTGGGCAAGCTATTGATTACACATCAGACATCAACATGAGGTGACCCATGTTGACTTTGTACTTTTATAAGTTTTCTACAAAAAATATTGTTTTCTGCAATCATACAACTGAAGATCTAATAAGGAAATTGTAATAAAATAAACAAATAGACAAAACCCACAGGTCTTTCATTCTAAATTTAGGGCACACATCTAATATTACTAATGTTTCACTACTTATTAAAATGGAATAATGGAACAATGGTCATTTCTATCACTGCTATTCTTTGGGAAAAGCATGGTTTTCCTTAACAACAAAAGTGGCTCTAATTACATAACTAAGTCAATCTGATTTTCCTTCTATAGTACCCAATACCTGTCAGTTAAGCTTTAGGATTTCTTTCTCCACAATTCATAATTTGTATAGAAATGTTTATGCAGATTCTCAATCATCCAGGTCATGGTTATCCCAAAGCTTTTCAAAAGACAACTGGATTTCTTTGTTTTTTCCTTGAAAAAAATCAATCAATCAGAATAGAACTGGAAGGAACCTTGAAAGTCTTCCAGTCCAACTCTCTGCTCAAGCAGGAGATCCTATACCATTTCAGACAACTGTCCAGTCTGTTCTTAAAAATGCTCCACCAATGAAGCACCCACAGCTACTGAAGGCAAGCTGTTCCACTGGTTAACTGTTCCCATGTTAGAAGTTTTTCCTTAATTCTAGGCTGCTTCTCTCCTTGATTAGTTTTGATCCATTTTTTTTTTTTGTCTTGCCTTCTGATGCTTTGGAAAATAAGTTGATGCCCTCTTCTTTCTGGCAGTCCCTCAGATACTAGAATACTGCTATCATGTAAATAAACCTTTTTGAGCTTTTTTTCCTTGAAAACATTTCACTTCCCATCCAAAATCTTCAGCTCGGTTCAATTCATTCAATTTTTGGATGAGAAGTGAAACCTTTTCAAGAAAAAAACCAAAAATGTCCATTGTTATGGGTACAGCTATGACTATCTAGAAGTCTACTTGCCACATTTTATCTGATCTGTATTCTTAAAATGTTTTTCCTGAAGCTTTGCTCACATATAGATAACATGAACAGTCTTTTTTTGTGCATTGTGGATGAAACTAGAAAAGAAATATATTAATATCAGTACCACACTGGAAACTATGAATACTGCTATGGTATCAAGTAGGAATCTGAATTTTCAGTTCTTTTTTGTAGAACACAGGATTGCAAAACTGCACTTTTTAAAACCAAATACTGGTTTAATAATGGCTTATTCTTTTTTTAAAAAAATGAAATAAATTCTAATATTGATATATTAAATATTTATCTCATTCTAAAGTGTTAAATACTTGGGTTCTGTTTCTGGTAATGGCTGTACTGCATCACTATCATTCAAATATTCACTATTGTGTTATTCTTTAGTTTCCTTAAGTTTCAAGTTTTCCAATATTTGATTAAATTCCAGTCAAGTCAAAGGTTTGTACCTTTTCTGAATTTACAGGTACAGACACAAATGTATAACTTTGATATGTAATATAGCAGCACAAATCTTTCCAAAGAGGTACTTTACAAAACAAGGAACATGTACAAAGCAATTTTATTCAGATCATTAAAGCAGTTGCTATATAAAACCGATATAGTGTTTCTACCCATCAGGCTAAGGAATGAATAAACGGTAGCAGATGAATATTTTTTTGTCTCTTGTAAAAAATAAACTCAGATCTATTTGCCATAAAAAAACCATGTTCCCACAAATTTTGAAATTCTGTAGCTTACTACCTCTGGGATATCAAAAAGACAACTCAAATTTCTGGGATATCAAAAAGACAACTCAACCCTACAGACACAAAGATGACATGTGTTGTATCTCACCTTTCCCTTTCAAATTAAACTCAAGCTAGCTAACAATGTAAAGCTAACAATATCGGTCAGGACCTTTTAAATTGCTGAGGGGCCTGTCCAATGCCACTGTCTTGTCACTGCATTCTTTTGTAACTTTTTGCTTCTTTCCCTTTTGTCCACTCAAATCAACGGGCAAGAGAGTTGGATTATAGATAAAGTCAAAATATTGAAATAATTCTTGGAATTATATTAAATTATTTTTCAATCTGATCATGACCAAGTCATAGTTTGAATGGGATATTCTCTATGTGAAAATTCTGAATTTTTGCTAACCCTTATCTTGGGATCAGTGCATTAAAATGTCAAATTAGTTAATAAAACAATGTAAATAAAATTATTATTATTATTATTATTATTATTATTATTATTACTAATAATACTAATAATACTAATACTAATACTAATACTAATACTAATACTAATACTAATACTAATANATAATAATAATAATAATAATAATAATAATAATAATAATAATAATAATAATAATAATAATAAAACAACTTTTATGTAACAGCTCCAGTAACAAGAATAATATCAACAAATAAATGTTGGTATTGTACAAACAACAAACAGGGGAAGAATAAATGGGAGTTTGATTTTAAAACTTCTATGCAGAATTCAAAACATAACATCAATGAAAGAGACTTTAGGTCCCATAGTTCTATGAAACTATTGATCATTCTCCTACAAGTTTCCTTGCTTTCTTTTTTAACTTGGCATGCATGGAAACTGAAGAAAATATACACCTGGAAAAAAAAACTAGGATAAAAATCTAAGTAAGAACTTGATATAATTGTGCCAAAGAATTCTCAGTTAGTGCATTAAAATGGTGTTATGAATTCTGAAATTATGAGACTCTTCAGAAATCTGAAAGCTCTCCTGCATACTTATTTTTTAATTGTTAATAATATGTGCAGCTTTCATACTCAACTACATTCTCTTTCCCAATTGATATTTCCTGGCTTTTTCCAGATTCAGATCACCACCTATCTTCACAGATTTACAACACTTCAATTTCTTACAAGATTTACAATGATTTATTTTCTATGTCAGTAACTGTGTCATCATTACTCAGGCAGCTGACTCTGCTTCATGTTACATGAATAAATGATCAAACTCCCAAATCGATACCTCAATGAATTGCATTGAATTAAATGCACTCCTATTTTATGCTTCTACCTGTATTGCTGAAGCTTTTGCTGTCTGAGTTCATAAAATTTCCACTAGGTAGTTAGAACACAGCCATTCTAAGCAGTTCCAAAGAATCAATATTACATATCTTGTCAGTTGATTTTCCCCCTCTAACATTAAACTATCAAGAAAGTCTCCAGTAGATTATTGCAATACAGTATTCACTTCCTCTGGGGTATCTTTAGTTAAAATTTACTACAGAGCTTTACAAGGTCCATGAAATAGCATTTGTCTGCTCTGTTGCTATTGAATGATGTCCTGGCTTTCTTTATTTTTTCTTTCCACTGAAGATAAAGAGGTTATAAAACCAACCTGTAAATACGCGTTCTGATTAAAACAATGACACATTTAATTTAATAACAATTTACTAGCATTATGTGTAGGTAAAATTTAACAAATGTCAAGGTTTACTAACATTAAATTTATCTGTGTAATACAGTTTCAGTTCAGTATTTAGTGATCTGAATGACTTAACTTTGTATGAAATACATATTTATCCAACATGTAACTCAAAAAACATACATATAATTACAAACACAAGTATAGGGAGAACATAAATATTGAGACAGATCTACTTATTATTTTTTTATCCAGAGGAAAACACTAAGTTTAATATTTAAAAACTAGCCCCAAAATAACAATACAAATCTTTCTGAAGTTATGATAAGAGACCAATACTTGAATACAGCTCATCAGTCTAGAACCCACATTACGTATCTGATATTAACACAGTTGAGAAAGTCCAGAAAATATTTCAGAGGAAGAGTTCTCCGCTCCTTTACTCATTGCAGAATACCTTATCTCCACCCTAATCTTTAATAGATCACTAGAGATGTGCTATGTTCCTTCCTGCTTCAAACATTCTACCATCATCCCAATGCCAAAGAACCCCTCCATCAAGGAACTGAATGACTACAGACCAGTTGCTCTAACATCTGTAGTTTTGAAAATCTTTGAAAGGCTGATGCCTGTCCCACCTGAAAACCATCTGCTGTTAGATCCCATGCAGTTTGCATACCAAGCAAATAGATCAACAGATGATGATGTTAAACATGGCTCTGCATTACATCTTACAACACCTTGAATCTCCAAATACCTGCGCAAGGGTCCTCTTTGTAGACTTTCAGTTCAGCATTCCGCAAGAACATCATTCCAGACACTCTTCTAAGTAATTAAACCACTAGTGGTACCTGAACACATTTGTATAGTGTATCATAAGCTTCCTAATATACAGGAAACAGCAGGTGAAGCTAGGCAGAATCACATCTGATACCTGTACAATCAGCACAGGAGCCGCCCAAGGCTGTATGCTATCTCCACTTCTCTTCTCCCTATATACCAATGCATCTCAAATGATCCATCTAGTTAAAATACTGGAAGTTTGCTGAATGACACAAAAGTGATTGGTCCTCATTCAAGACAACGATGAATCTGCATACCTACAGGAAGTTATACAACTTGCCTCGTGGTAGCTGGAACAAATCTGGAACTGAACACACTCAAAACTGTAGAAATTGTGGTATAACTTTAGAAAAACCCTCCATACCACCACCTCTTACAATACTAAGACAACACAGTATCAACAGTAAGAGACCTTCAAATTTCTAGGTTCTACCAACTTAACATTCTACACTTAACATTAAAAACATCATCAAAAAAGCAGCAACAAAGAATGTTCGTTCTGCGTCAACTCCAGAAAGCTCAAAACTGCCCAAGGAGTGCTGATACAGTTTTATTGAGTCTATCATCTGCACACCTCTATAACTCCTCTGGAGTTACAGATAGTTTGCAGAACTCCCTGTCCTGCAACCACAGAGACAGACACAACAGACTTCAGAGGATAATTAAGACTTCAGAAAAAAACAATTTACTATCCACCTGCCTTCAGTTGAGGACCTGTATACTGCACGAGTCAAAAAGAGGGCTATGAAAATATTTACAGACCCCTCACATCCTGGACATAAAACTGTTTCAATTCTTTCCTCAATACAACGCTATAGAGCACTGCATACCAGAACAACTCAGACACAAGAACAGTTTTTCCTGAAAGCCATCACTCTGCTAAACAAATAATTCCATCAACGCTTGTTCAAACTATTTACAAAGTGTACAACTACTATTACTAGTTAATCTTCTCATGCACTCCTTATCCCCATCCCCTCCCACTTGTGATTGTAGGACCTGTAACTTTGTTGCTTGTATCCTTACGATTTATATTGACTGTTTCCTAGTATGATTTGATTGTTGATTGTACCCTATGACTATCATTAAGTGTTGTACATTATGATTCTTGATTCTTAATGAATGTACTTTTTTTTAAATGTATACTGAGAGTATTTACACCAAGACAAATTCCTTGTGTGTCCAGTCACACTTGGCCAATAAAGTATTCCATTCCATTCCATTCACTCCACTCCACTCCACTCCACTCCACTCCACTCCACTCCACCCCACCCACCCCACCCCACCCCCACCCACCCCACTCCCACTCCACTCCACTCCACTCCACTTGCCCACTGCACTGCACTCCACTCCACTCCACTCCACTCCATTCCATTCCATTCCATTCCATTCTATTCTATTCTATTCTATTCTTATGCCATCAGACTCTAAATTCTAGACTTAGAAAATCTAAAACTATGCCACCTTCGGTCTGATCTAAGTATAGTATATAAAAATCATACATTGCAATGCCCTACCTGTCATTTAATATTTCAGCTTCAACCATAACAACACAAGAGCATACAAACTCAAAGTTAATTGCACCAAACTTGATTGTAGGAACAGAGTGGTCAATGTCTGGAATTCTCTACCTGACTCTGTGGTTTCTTCCCCAAACCCCAAAAACTTTAAACTTAGACTCTACTATTGACCTCACCCCTTTCCTAAGAGGTCTGTAGGGGGCACGCATAAGCACACCAATGTGCCTACCGTCCCTGTCCTATTGGTTTTTTTGTTTCTTATATGTATCCATGTATTCATAACTATGTTTTTACTTATACCTATTATCTTGTCAGCAATTGACAAAATAATTAATTAATTACATAATTAATTAAATAAATAAAATGAACATTTTCCCTTGTTATTCTAAAATAAGAAGCAATCGTCTTTGAAAATATATCATGACATATATATTATATATATATTATTTCTTGTTCCACCATTCATGAAATTACCATTCTAAGTCTCTAAGTTTCTAAGCATAAAATTTGTTGATTGCCTTAAGAAGCCTGACTGGTCTATAATTGGCAGGATCATCTTTTTCTCCTTTTTAAATTGCTGGATTAGAGAAAGCCAACTATGTTTATTAGTGACTGAAACTTTTAATAAACTTACTGCTTCAAAAAGGGAAAATATAAATGGTGGTTTATAAATCTGATAATTAGAAAGTATAGATACGGAAAGAAGGAAATTATGAAGTAAATCAACATATTCACATGGAAAATAAATATAATAATTTAGAATAAAATAAAAATTATATCTATTTGGTTTACAAACTTATAAGATTGCTCTTTTGTTTCTTCCTAGGTTATGTAATGTGTATTCATGTAAAGAATCATACATATATTGATGGAAATAACATGAAATTAGCATAAAGCATATCTATTTTATTTGCAATATTTTATCAGAACTCTTAAATTATTTTTAAATTTTTCAATAGAATTACAAGGAAAAAATATTTTCAATCAGTCTGAATATTTTACATATACATTTTCTGAAAATCTTGATAACTCAGATTATATTCATCCAATTTCAGTTCATCCAATTTCAGTGGAAAGAGGTAATAAAAAGTTAAAGTAGGGTAGACAATTCATTTTCTTTTCCATTTTCCCTTAAATTTCAAAAAGATTTAGACAAAGGAACTAAATCTCTATTTATTATGTTTTATGCCCTTCTGTTCTATTGACTAACCTCTTTCCTCTTTTCCAATTAACCTGAGGTGGATGTGGGAGAAATGGTCTTAATTATAAATCACAAAAATATAAGGGAGATCACTTTCTAGCTTCTCTTATCCATTCATCATTTTCATACTAAAGTTAGATTCCTCCCCTCTTTCTTTATGCTTATGAATAGAGCTGATATATAATTAAATACAGCATAATTTTCTTGTTAAGTTTGGTATTGAGGTAACTCTGCCAAAGGAAGTAAAAACTTGAGTGAAAACAATATGGATTTTTAGTCTAAATCAGAGGTGGGCTGTTGCTGGTTCAGACCAGTTTGACCATCCATGTATTTCTGACCACCGGCTGGGCCTACTCACTTGCCCCAGTGTGACCCTGTCCTATAAATCTTCTCATCTGGCATGCTCTCCCCGCCCATGCAACCCAGCTGATTTCAGTGCCTTGCCCGGTTTACTGGCTGCATGAATGAAATTGCCATGGCGTTTGAAGCCACATGCAAGCATGGAGGGTGTGCATATGCATGTGTGCTCCTATTTGGAGTTCTCTATAAGATGAACCAGTTGTTAAATGGTGTGTAGCCCACCTCTGGTCTAAATTTGATGTCCACAATCAAGCCTTAGAATGCTTTATTTTCATAAATGCCAGTCAGTTACATGATACATTATTTATACTGCATCAAAGATAAGAGCTTCCAGCTGAACAAAACAGCCACATATTTTTTTCTAATTTATCTGATGTCCTGAATATTGCTATCCTTCTGGGCTGTCATTTTTTATTAAATAATATTGCTTTGTTGCTTTGATAATCCCTGTTTTATCAGCTCTAAGAAAAAGAAAGGATCATTCACTACATCTGAAATAAAAAAATATCTCAGTTCAAATACTGTTCAGTTCCTGTACATGTGAAGAAATATCACACACTTGATTAAAAAGAGGTGATCATATTATTTATTTCTCACTGAGCTATATTTTACTAGTTATATCAAATGAAGAACATTGTTGAACATTATATTTGCCGTAGAGTCATGGTATTTATCAGTCCTTACATTTTATACTTAGTAAAGTTATCTTCTTGAAAATAATCTGCCTATAAGGATACTTCAGCAATGTGACAACAGAAATCATGAATCACTTATCAAGTCTTAAGTCCAAAACATAAATCAAAATTTTATAAAGTAAAAATTCAGCAGAGATATGATTTCATATGAACAATTATAACACTTTGCTTCTGCACAGAAGTTCACAGAAGCACAGAAATTCAGTTTATGGAACAGTAAAATCTCAAGCAAGAAATTAATATTATTTAAATCATACTAATATTGAAGAAGTTGAAAGGCAAGTGATTAGTCTGATGCTGTATCAACAACGTTTGATTCCCATAGTAATAGCTCATTTAGTACCATGAAGAATGAGTGACTTAGTTTAAGATTGTAACATCTCATACTTAAGTTAAACTTTAATTTTGAGTAGCAGGCTGAATGATTTAATGCACTGGAAAATACATATATTAAGGCCATTAATGATATGTTTATGATCAGTAGAGTAAGTATATTACCTAGTAAATGGTTTGGAACTACAGTAGTACTTGCTTAATGACTCTTAGTCCAGTGACTATTCAAAGTTACAATAGTCCTGAATAAAGTGACTTACTGGACATTGCAGAGCTCCTATAGTCATATCAACAAAATTTGGGCACAGCCATATTTACAACCTTCCCCCCAAAAGGGGTCAGATAAGAAGATCTCCAAGCTCTCTTCCAACTGTTTTTCTATATTTTATATTCTATGATTAAGAATCTCCATAGACATGGATATGGAAAATTGAAGTGGAATCAGTCCCTTTCCTTCTTCCAAGAAGGAAAATGAAGATAAGCTTGGAAAAGAAACTAAAGGTAAAAAATAAGAAATGAAAAGAAGAGACAAGGACTGTTGATGTTGAATGCCAATTTGGTGATTGGGATGTGGGAAAAACTTTAGTTCCTACTTTCTACAGCCTTGTAAGAAAAGAGGAACTATCTTCAAATGGATCTAAGTCAAACAACCTTTTTTCCCCGAAATCATGGAGAATAGACATGCATACCAGAAATACTGAAGAAGGTACTTCTTATCTTCAAAAAGTAACTAGATTAACTACAGACTTGACAGCTTGATTGTAATAGTAGACAAACTTCAAAAGTTTGTTTTATAGCTGTAAAATACATACAGACACCAATTATTCTCAATGAATGTATTTTTGATTCCATAAAGAGCATTCTAAACTTTGCTATGTAGTCCCTGATAAGTATTTTTATGAACTTATTTTCTTTTACTCTTTTCTTTTTTGAGATTGTGCTAAACAAACTTCAAATGTATGTATCGATTTCTCTTTCTTCAGCTTAATGAAATAATTTAAGGCCCTGTCCCACTGCACTTACGGATGCAAAGAGGATGTAAAACGTTAAAAAAAGCTTG